>PVKS010004450.1:0-93153 GCA_004027875.1 Aplodontia rufa | reverse complement strand
GATATTATGGCGTTTGATATCAAATGGATGGAGATGGAAAGAATTATGCTAAGTGAAGTATCCCAATCTCAGAGACTCAAGGGCCAAATGGTTTCTCTCATCTGTGGATACTAGAATATATGGGGAAGCAGTAGGGTAGATGGCTAACCTAATAATACTTCAAATTATATGATTCTCAGAGCAATAGGGGGATGGCTCCCTAGGATACTTGGAGGCATAGGGAGGGGGATTTGGAGGGGGAAGGTGTGTGAAGAACTCATAGGAGACTGGAAAGTGGGAAGATGGGGGAACCATCCCAGAAGCCGATGTCATTCCTCCACAAGATACCCATTTAATACATGAGTTCTTCTGGGGGAAACTGCAACGGGTGAAACCCAAGGTGGTCATCCATGTTTTTGCATTACCCCTAGATAACAAAGTATATATACATTTATTACTGTTGGTTTGATAATGCTTCCCCCTCAATTGTATCTCTATATACTTCTAATAAAAATAAATAAATAAAAATAATAATAAAAAAACCCCAGCACCACGTGCGCATTGAAGTCTTGGAGCAATAAAAACCATGTGAACAACTAAAAAAATAAAATAAAATCTATCATTTACTGTTAAGCTCTCATAGGGAAACAGGATAATGTGCAGCTTCTTCCTTAGGTGGAGGCAATTTGAAGGCAATAGGAGGCGAATGAAAAGCAGAAGACTTGTTCTGCTGGACTTGCAGTTTCCGTTTGAAGTTTTTAAAAGGGCAGAGTATGATCAATGATAAATGGCAAGGAGGCTCTCCAGGCCCAGGTGGGTGGGGAAGGTGGTGATGAGGGTGGGGGCCCACCTTCCCCCGATAAAATGTGAGGGTTTGGCCATGATGAACTGCTCCAGCACCTGACCTTCAACAATGACCTTTGAGGAATAGCAGAGAACTGGTCAGAGTCAGGACATGGCAGAAGGTCTCTTCTATTTTCAGAGAAGAATGTGTTGCACCTGCTGCCTGTTGTACTGAAGGGCAGCACAGAGCATGCTGGGTGAAAATGTTAGGGAAAGATTAGAGCTAATTTGAAGGACTTTCAGCTGTCCAGTGTTGGAACATGTGCAGGGGCCTGCTCTGGGCTGTGCTTATCACCTAGAGGAATGTCCAGGCAGGCTGGACCTCTCCAAGGAAAAGATGTTGCTGAGAAGACCAGCATGTCGGTGGCCAGACTTGCTCCACTGAGAGCTCAGGAGACCTGGCTTTCCACACCAGCCCATGGTTTCGGCATTTAATAACAGCCCTCGGTCCGCTCTTAGCTGTGGGGTGTCTTCTACCTGGATGTGTCTCCAGCTCCTGCAAGCCTCCACGGCAGCCATGTGAAGAGGCTGGACCAGGCATTGCCCTGTGCCACACCCTGTGCCTTACAGGGCTGAGAAACCCTGAAGTCCCCAGAGGAGGCAGCCTCATTGAGGACCAGGGCAACAAGAGAGCCGAGCCAGCTGGAGGGAAACTGGGGTTGGGGTATGAGAGCAGTGTGCCCCAAATTCCTGTTAAGAGCATACTGAGTGACCTTCCCTGTGAACCACAGGTACTACTGGAAGGTAGATGGGAAGGGTGGAGAGAGACCTTGGGCACCCATCCTGTCCACTCCTGGATCCTGGACTGAGAAGAAATAGATTTTGGGGTTTTAAGCTTCCTGTCTGAGGGACTTTGCTAAGTAGCCCAAGCTGCCTAATTGGTACAACCTCCATCAAAGCTGATCTACAAGCCAGCGTGCACTGTCTCCCCTGGATGGTGCGATTCTAAGGCTGCAGACTCGGTTGCCCACTGTGCTGTGAGTGTGTGCAGGTGCTGTGCGAAGGAGCTGTGTCAGCCGGGCATCTGGCAGGCACATGCTTGTGTGCCATGCTCAGGGTGACAGGAAGGACAATCAGCATTCAGGACATGAAAGTATGAAGCACCGTAGGCGCCATCAAGGAAGAGGCCACAGAAGGCATCAACAGCATTTCAGCCTCTGCATCAGAAGACAGGGTCCCAGGTACAAGCACCTAGAAGGTGAGAGAAGTGCCACGGCTTTCAGGGACAGATCTGTCCCCAGGCCCTCACACTGTGTCTCTGTGTCTGTCGTTGCTGCCTGCTCCACTTCCTCTCCTAGTTTACACAATTCAAACTGGGCACAGGCTAAGTAAGTAACACGCTGTTTCTGATAACAACTTGACATTTAATCCTAATACACTGTGAGAACTTGTACAACCAAGCAATTTTCTAAATAACGGTAACATTGGACACATAATAGCCAATATTTAAAGGGAAAAAAAAGCAGTGTTAAGTGAGACATGCATTGAATTCTCAGTTACAAGAATACGACAGCATAGTTGCCAAGCATAGCCACCCAAATTGCCTTCCATGGTGCCTCTGCCCCACCATGGGACCTGTGCTTTCCTGAGGACTGGAAGGGTGGAAGGGTGGCTTGACCTCTGTCCTGCGTGACATCTGTCAGCACACCTGCACCTTGGAATTCAGCCTCTCTAGCATGCTTTATGCTCTGGGATTATGAGTTAGGGGTGATTCTAGATCTGTAATTTTCCCAGAGAGATGATATCACATTTTCCCTGAATTACTAAAGAAATCTGCAGGGCATGAACGCTGGGCAGAAACCAGGCTGGCAATGGCGATTACTGGGGCCTGTTCACCTGGGGTTGACCTTGTGGCTGGCCAGGCAGCCTTGCTAATCAGGAGTCTCTTCAGCTGGACTCGGATTTTCTCTTTTCTGGAAGGAGAGGAGTTGGGACACCTGTTAGGTGGTGATGGGCCAGGAGTTGAAGTTCGAGGTGAATGCACATTGCTAACGGGGGTCTTTGGCTATGGACTCAAAGAGTAGGAGTGAGGCCAGCATGAAGCTCTGTCACATGGCACTCCCCCCACCCCAGAAGTCCTGCCGCCCCGGAGGCCTTCACAGCCTGATTGGCGAGGACGGTCCCGGAGCCGTGTCACAGCACAAAGCCTGTGCAGAGAGGGTGCTCCTTTTAGTCTGGCACTTGCTCTGCAAAATGAAGCCAGAAAAAGGGAAAGAACTCAGAGGAGAGAGCGCTTTTAAAGGCCACAGGTTGCGGGCATAGCCTCCTGGCTTCACAGGCACCACACAGGAGGAGTGGCCACAGGGGTACAGCCCTGGGTGCCCGCAGGCCGTCCTCTCCTCCTCGCCACCTGCCTGCAGCAGGCGGCCCCTCTGTAACTGTCGGCTTTCCAGTGAGCCGCATTTGCGTCCATTTCCTAGACTTCAAGCAAGGCATTTTCACAATTTTTGTGCAAAATAGATAAATATAAACTGTGCAACAGGAAAAGCCCCGCCAATTTGGCATCTGTTGAAGTCTTCCTCGCTTCTTTTCTGCCTTCTCTCCTTCCTTCCCAGAGAGCAATACTCGTGAAGGGCATGTCTGTCTGGCGTCTGTCCTGTGTGCCTATCATGCCTAGGGTCTGCGTCTTTGTCTCTAACTCTGCTGGGAAATTACGTGACCATGACCACAGAGAGGATTCACAAAAGCACTTTGTGTGATTTATATTCACACCTGTGTCCTAGAATAAAGCCAGGTATATCAGAACAGACTAAAGGGGTGCTGGCTCCGTGGTATTCTAGGTCACTTTGTGCTGTGAGCAGCACTTGGCCACCCTTAGAGAGGGCTCATCCTAGGGAGAAAAGACAAGGCCATTGTAAAGAGTTCAGGCCATTCCAAGGCAGAGGGAGCAGCCTGGCGTTTGTGGCCTCCATAAGCCCTGCAGTGCGGAGCAGAGGGAGAAAACCAGGAGGCGGGAGAGGACCAAGGTGCCCACTGTCCATTACGAAGTTTAGAGCACACCTCTAGGCTCAGCCTTCAGTGTGCGTCAGAATCTACTGTCTCCTGAGCCCCCCAGGTCAGCCAGGGCCCCAGTACACGACTCAGGCAGCATTCTCTGGACACCATTGCCACAGGTCCGGGGCCATACGTGAGAAACAGCACTCCCAGCAAGGCATGTTGGGCAGTAGAGCCTTAGGACAGTCCTGCATTTGGGAAGAAAAACCTGTTCTGGTGCTAAGGATGAATGTTCCAGAGCAGCTCTAGGCAGGTGAGCTACACTCCTGATGCTACCAATACTCATTCACTTTGAGGTGAGCTGGGCATAGGTTGTCTCCCCTCCTGCCTGTCCTGGTGCTGGGGAAGGCAGACTAGGAGAAGCCCCACTCCATGATAGGCCCTCAGCCTGGCTCTGTGGGCGCATAAGGCTGTGTAACTGTGTGGGACAGTTAGGGGCAGTTAGCAGGCTCCGCCTGCTGGGTGCCAGAGCACTGTGAAACAAGACAGGGTCTAAGCCACCCTGCAGAGACCCTGGCTGATGATGGGCAGCTTGTGCTGGGTAGATTCCATCGGCGTTGAACTCATTATCTCAACCACTTTGGAGTGAGACAGATGGTGTGCGCTGGGGGCAGATCAGGGAGTAGAGATGTAAAATTGTACTTGTTTTATCACTGCTGCTTTATGGTATTGCAAGGAGACTGCACATTTTTCTAAGTGGATTTATTTCACTTGGAAACAAACCCAAATCAGGATTTGTTTCAATGCTAGAATTCCTTAATCTATGTTTTGTTCTTTAGTGTGAAACTGCAGGTGTTCCACTTAAACATGCGTGCAAAATATTCTGAGTATGCTGGGGTTTGATGGAAGGGACAGAAGGACCACAGGTCATTCCTTAACTTGGGTGGCAACACGTGCTGAGTTTAGTTTCCATTTCAGTTGTACTTTAAGACCAAATGCGTGTGGGTCCTGCCATTCCTTCTGGGGTCTGGGTGGGTATGGGGCTGGCTCCCAAGATGGAGCCTAGCCTGGCAGGCTGCAGTGGGGTGCAGGGCATGGCCCTGTGGGTGTTTCTGTCCACTTCTATTTTTTTAATCAATTTTATTTAGTTTTTCATATGACTTTCATTGCTGCAACACTTTGTTGTGTACGTGGTGCTAGAGTTCGAACTTTGGTCCTTGTGCATGTCATGCAAGCACCATAACCACTGAGCCATCGCTCTAGCCCCTGTCTACTTCTATTTAATTGAGCAACCCAGCAGCAACACGTCAGCTATGGAGAAGCCTCGGCTCTCAGGAAGAGGCCCTGAGTGCCCAGCTTAGCAGCCCAGCCTGCCCAGGGAGGGAAGCTGAGACGAAGGCAGCCATGGGCTCCACTGGCCCTCACTCCTCTCGGTGCACTGTGCAGGTGCAGATTCCACACACCCACAGCTCCGGCTTGACTCTGGACTCCCTCTGGGCACATGTGGGCACCTTGCCTCAGGTGAGACTAGCACCTGTCTGAGAGCCACACTGGGGTCTGGTGTGTGTCTCTTGTGGCACACCTGCCCACAGAGGCTGCAGCAGAGGCCATTCCCTCAGCTGAGATATGTTTTTGGTTAGCATTTCATGGTCTCATTTCACCAGCCAAAGGCCTCATCCTACCTCCCTGCCTCCCAAACATACTTCCTCTGGAGGGCAGAGCTGCAGCCTCCGTGGTTCACCAAGCCCAGAGGTCCTCTACAGCCCTAGCGTCCACTGGTTAGGAACTCAGTATAACCTCTAACTTCTGCTACCTGCCAGTGTGCTTCCCAGGTCTACACAGCCAGAAGCCCTGCAGGAAGGTGGCTTTCTGTGCCCAGCACTTAGCTGTAGTTGCACAAGGATACTGCGGTCAATGGATGAAGAGGGCATGACTGAATGAATGCAAAGGGCAATCCCCAGCTGGGAAAGTCACTGAGACAGGAAGGTCAGCAATACCTGCTCTTTGGTGCAGCAGGTCACAGAGTGCCTCTGGGATGGAAGGTGTCAGGACTTCCCCAGGATGCAGCAAAGCCTCCCTGTGTCCAGGTGTCTAATGACGTGGGCATCCTCCAGGAGCCCAATTCTGCCTGCTTTCTAGGAAGGATGAGTCGAAAGGCCTCAGGCCTCATTTTGGTTAGGGTTAGCTGGATGTTTCAGCTGGGTCCCCCAGCAGAGGGCACTTGGGAAGGATTCGTTCTTGCATGCTTGCTTAGTCCAGCAATTGCAGCCTCTTTCTGTGGGGTAACTATGCGGCAGAGGATACCAGCATTGATCTAGGAGTTAGGGATTTGGACTACAAGTTCACCTCTGGCTTTTGGGATTTGGTCCTCTCTGGTCTTTTCAAGGCTCATTAGTTTGTCTTTGTGTTACCCAGATACACAGCTTGGAAGTGGCACTGGATGGGGAGATCACACACGTGCCACCTCCTGGGAAGCATGGCCTGGGCCAAATAGGTGGCTGCCCATGTGGGCTACTCCCCCATGATGTGTTCAACTTACAAATGGAAGCTTAGCCCAGCAGGGGCACCAAGCCCTTGTCCCTGCAGTGAGTGGCCACCATGAGGAGGGCTCAGAGCAGCCTTTCCTCCTGGGAAATGAGCTTGAGGCTTCTCTCTGGGGAGGGTGGAGCCCAGATCTCCTCAATTCAAGGTCCATATTTTGCAAGTCACACAAATATCAGTCAGAAGAGGAATCTGGCTAACAAAGTGAACCCTGGAAAAGTGCTGGAGACCCCGGCTTGTTGACAGGCCCAGGATCGACCTGCCTGGGTGGAGGGACACAGTGCTGCCTTCTCTTATCTCATCCACAGCCCTCTCGAGCTGCAGTTCCTCTAGAGAGAATCTGCATGGAGGCCTGTGGAGGGAGGCCTGTGTCCCTCCTGCAAGCAGCCTCACCCTGGCCTTGGAACTCAGAGCTCCCACTGCACCTACACTTGAACTGTGGGGTAGCTCAGTCACCAACCCCCACCTTGGGACCTTCCCCTGGCCTCTGCCAGCATCCTGAACATAGACACCGTGGTAGGTGCCAGCCTGAGAGCTTCATCATAAGCTGCTCTCAGCACAACCACCCAGTTCTGTGGTCACATCCGTCATTCCTTGTTTGAAAGATGGGGAAACAGCAGAGAACTGCGCTGTTGCCAGGACTCAGAGCCAGGCATCAGTCACAGGCCTGCACCTCCCATGGTCTCCCACGGTCTCCCATGGTCTCCCCTGCTGTTCCATTCATTCCCTCCCTATCCAAGCCACCCAGCAGGGCAGGCAGCCTGTGAGCTGCAGCCCCCCACCCTGACCCTCATGCCAGCTATGCCCATCATTAACCAAGTGCTTGCAGGTCCTTGCTGTAGAGTCAGAAACAGTCCAGACCCGGAACTAGTTTGCTTTCTAATCAGGGAGGGCCCTGTCTGGAGGGTGAGGTCAGGAGAGCCTACGCCAGGGTGTGAGGGAAGTGGCTGCAGCAGCCGGAAGTGACCCTGCTATGCCTCCTCATGGTATGACCCCCGACCTCTGGGCACCCTCCCTCCACAGTCAAGGGTGCAGAGCTTCTCCCTCACCTGCCATGTGTCCTTGGGCAGAAACCACTCAGCTTCTTCATTTCGTTCTTCTTTACGTCCCTGGCCTCGAGGAGCTGCTGGTTCCTAACAGTAGCTCAGTAAGCTCTTCCAAATGAGTATGTACGAACTCTGCAAAGAGGTTCAGGTATAAGGGATATTGTCAGTGCTGCATGTGCTGCCTCCTAACTGAGCCACTGGCTTGGCTTTGCTGCCTACTTCGTTGCAAATTAGCTGCATCTATTAATGGCAGCAGCCCTCTCTTCAGAAGCTATGAAGCAGAAGTGCAAGTTGTTGCAGAAGATGTCAGTTACCACAAATGAGCTGAACAGAGCCCTTGCAGTTGGAAATGCACAGCTCAGTGCAGAAACTCACTCTGCGTACGTAAAGAACATGCTCTGAGCAAAAGACGCGCTGCTGACCAGCGGCTGCGCACTATGCAGACCTTGCTCAGGTCACCAGTTACAAAGCACCCGGGCAAGGACCAACACACATGTGCCACCACGCAGTCACCAGTTACAAAGCACCCGGGCAAGGACCAACACACATGTGCCACCACGCAGGCAGAGCATCTCCATGTTTGCGTGCAGTGGGACTGCAAGTTCTCACTGCCTGTCCCTCTGAGCTGGGACAAATGAACAGCTGCTTTTGAAAAAAGTGACATTGGATTCCAACCTAACATCTGAAGTAAAATCCCTGGGGACAAAGGTTTACATCTAGCAGGGGAAAGCCACGGGGTCCTGGAAGAAGATGTGTCACTCATGCTCATAGGCATTTCGGAGATTATCCTGAAGACAAGGAGAGAGGCTGCTCTATTTGACCCAAGAACACTGAAGAAACCCTTTTTCAGCAACATTACACTCAAAAGAAATCAAAGAGACACTAGCACATTGAGGAGTTAATGCTCTTTCCCAATCTGTGAAAAGGTCAATCTGTTAAAAAAAAAAAAAGTCTTTAAGAGAGGCTTTGCACAGATGGACAAGGGAGAAAACAGGCCTGACCAGCATCCACAGAAAATGAGCTCCAACAATCAAGGTGTTCAGAAAGGTCACCAACTTCGCCACCAGTCCCTGATGCACGTGGAAAGAGGGCCCATTGTTCACCCACAAGATTGACCAAGACTCATAGCCAACATCAGCAAAGACGTGGGAAACAGGTCTGCAGTTCAGTGGACAGTTCAAAGCATGCATAGCTTTCCTTGAAGGCAGGATGGGATTACTTGACAAATTTATACCTTTTGTACTCCAATTGCCCAATACCTCCCCACCACCATGCTGAGCTCAGAGCTGGGCTGCATGGACACCTCCTTTACTGTGTCCCTGTGCAGCCTCTGCTCTCTGCATCTGCATGGGCAGGTTACTTAGATCCCACGTGCACTGCCTTCTGTGTGTGTCATATCTACTGAGCACACCATCCTCCAGGCCCACCACACTTCCAAAATGACCACAGCTGTTCAGAGGAATCCCATTTACAAACTTAAGGACATAAGAAATATAAATTTCTGAGCCCAACACCTAGAACACAGGAACACAGGATGCTTTTTATGCATATTTATTGAGTTTGGGGAAAAACCAAGAAAATATACATAGATGCATGTGCAGAAATATATGTAACTTATTTTCATGGTGGAAAGAAGTTGGAAGCCCTGCTGAATGTACCAGCAGAGAGGACTGGTTAGATAGCAGTTCTCCAGGAAGTAAAATCACAGAGATGCATGTGTACTGGTAGGTGGAGGGGCCCTGTTGGCGAGTAACTATACCTCCAGGTTGCACTCAATGCATGCAGTCCTGTTTCCAGGAAGTTCAGGAAGTGGAGGGTGCTTACCAGGATCAAGCCTGCCCCACCTGGGTTAGGAGCTCACAGGAACCCTTCCACAAATTTAGCTGTCAGCATCATCCTCCCATGTGTGGTCACAATTGTGTAACAATAAAAATAAGCTATTCTTGTTTTGAGAAGAAAAAACAATGGAGTGCTGTCTGAGTCATGCAGAGGTCTGGGGATAGACTGAAATTCTCAGGGACATGTACCTAAGCACAGGTAGTGGCTACAGGATTTGGGCAGCACCATATTTGAGGTCTGAAGGACCTTTTCCCTGGACAGGAAAAGCCAGGTGACGCTGTGCCCAGACCTCAGGGCTGCAAAATGGGTGTGTTGAGGGCACAAACTGTCTGTTCTCTTCCTTGAATGACAGCTGAGCACCAAGGGACCCTGCAGCCCCAGCTCAGGCACAGATCCAGAGAGAGTGCCCTGCAAGGGTGGAAGCCAGGAGCTGGCCAGCACTGCCAAAGGGCACTCCCCCAGCTCTGGAGACAGCCAGGAGCTGGTCGGCCCTGGAAAGAAAGCAGGGGACTCACGCTAGTGCATGAGCAGCAAAGGCCACAGACTTCTATCATGTGCCGTGGAGCCTGTCCACATGGGTTTTGTCCAAAATGTCTCTGGACAGGAATGGGCAGAGCTTCCCCCTGCTGATGGAGCTCACAGTGCCCTGTGGAGCATCTGGCTTAGAGGGAAAGCTGTTGAGAGATCAAGGGAATCCAGCATGGGCTGCAGGGAGGCAGCTGGCCCACCATGGCGTGGGCCTTGTGGACCCTGTCATGGAGGCTGTCGGGCATCTCGCCCAGGCTGCTCCTGCAGGCTTGACTGTCCTCTGCCACCCCCTGTGCTGTGGCCACATGCTGTTGAGGAGCTCCAGGTGAGAGCTCTGTAAAATCCATTTGTTAACGTGATCCTGCCATTCCCCTTTTTGCCTTTGCTGGTGGGAATAAACCTGTTTTCATGGAAGCTCAAGTGAAGCAGGTGGGCCTGAACTCTGAGTATCAGGGTCAGCCTCAGGGTCATGCCAAACATCCCTGCTCCTGCCGCAGCCTCTGTGTCCTCCACCACAGTGTGAGGACTGAACTTGTCTGAGCCTAGTGCTCTGCAGGTGTATGGGCACCGGGCGGCTGTGCGGGCTCATGCGAGGGGGGATTCTGCCCCAGGTCTGCAGCCCGACCACCTCCTGGCTCATCATACAACTGCATCGAGGCTCTTGCTTGTGGTAAGCAGGAATTGTTTTAGTTTGGCTGAGGGCTGTGCCTCACAAGACCATCAGTAGATTGTCTCAAGCTAAGCTGGGCTGGGGGTCTTCTGCAGAGCCATTGCTCAGATCTATTAGCCGACACAGGAGTACTGGACTGTGTGTGAGATCCAAGAAATCATAGGGCAGCATCCTCGTCCTCATTTAAGGAATGAGTGGGGCTGCCCAGAAGCAGTCTTAACCAGAGTTCAGAAGGCAGCTGCCAAGGGAGCCTCCATGGGCAATGGAAGGCAGCCAGGGCTGTAGTGGGTGCTGGGGAGCAGTTACTCAGCCTGGGAAAACCAATCTAGACCTCGGAGAATGAGCTGGGTGGAGCACCCAGTGAGGGCACCCTGTGAGGGGGAGACACTTTGGTGGTAGGAGGGTCCTGGAACAGGACTAGCCTGGGTCCTGTCTGGAGCACACAGTGGGGAATAGGAAGATCCTCTCAGAAATGGCTATGGGGACTGAGCTGCTGGGACTTGAAATCCAAAACATTCTGAGTCTCAGACTTTGGCGGTGTGGCATGTTGAAGCTCTGAGTGAGAGGCATGGCCTGGGACAGGGGCTCCAGCTATACAGATTGCAGAATGGCGTGAGGACCACGTGTGCAGAGGGGTCCCTGGAGGCAGGTATCTCCACAGGCCAAGGCTGGAAGCAAGGGCAGGGGCACAATTACTAAGACATCACGGAGAGCTAAATGCTGAAGAAATCGGGGGATGACAGGAGGATGGAGGTGACAGCCGCTGGGGTTTGGGCCCTGGAGCCAGTGTGGCACTGGTATGTGGTCAGGACGTGCCTCATACACTGTCCACTCTGAATGTGACACAGAGCAGGTCCTGCCCAGGAGTCCAGGGTGGCTGGCGGGAAGCTGCAGGAGAGGGAGTGTTTTCTAGTATTGGTTTTTTGTTTTTCCTCCACTTAATTGTGCATGTAATGCTGGGGATTGAATCTGGGTCCTTGCACATGCCAGGCAAGTGCATTACTGTTGAGCCACTGCTCCAGCCCTCCCTGGCATTCTTAACATGGTCCTGTTGTGTGTGTTTGAGGTGTGCAGCGTGATGTCAGGAGAGGCAGGTAGAGTGTGGTGGCCCCTGTGGAGGAGCAGGTTAAGAGATCCACCTCTCACAGGAGCAGCTAGAATCTGCTTGGACAGTGAGTCCCTCCCACGCCACTCTGCTGGCTGGCGTTGCTGCAGGTTAGAGCATAGGCCTGTCCACCCTGCAGAGCCACTGCTTCATTCCCTCTGACCTGCATCTGCCACCTCTCCCAGGAGGCCACAGTGTCATCACCTCTGTGCATTTGAGCTCTTTTTAAACATGCAGTCTGGTATGTGAGGTCAGGCAGGGCTCCCTCTCTATGTCCCATTTCCCCCCATGTGGTGGCACATGGCAGGCCTTCCCCCTTTTTAATGGCCAGACTCCTTTAATGGCCACCACCTTCTAGGTCCCTGCACCACTGTGGTCACACTGGGTCTGCAACAGGGTGGCTCCCTGAAATGGAACCTGTCCTTTTAAACTCCTCAGCTAGTCTGTGAAGCAAGGCCCCTGCTTCTGTTTCCCCTCCTCTTTCTGTGGGTATTACGGACTCAAAGACTTTGAATTCTGAAGTTTTGATGCCTTGATCTGAAGCGTTGGCTTTATTCATGTGGCACGGCGTCGCTTGTGGAACATGAGAAAAAAGACTGGGGTGCTAGAGAGTGGAGGCAGGAGGGCAGGGGTTCGAATGTCCCTCCTCCAAGATGCGCACACACAGGGCAGTGCAGACAGGTGGGCAGCAACGGGACCACTTAGCAATTCTGAACCGCACACTTACAAGTGGTTAAGGTAGAAAACTGTATGTACTGTTTACCAAAATTAAAAATCAAGAATTTAAATGTTTGGCTCTTAGCAATTCATGCAGTACTTTGCAAAATTAGGGGTTTTTAAATTTACACTTCAGCACCAAGCAATATAAGCTTCTTTAAATTTGTGAATTACACCTGCCTCCTAGCCCAGCCAAGTCAGCATGGTGAGTTCAGCCCCCCAAGCAGAGGAGGCCCCCGAGACCAGCCCCTCACAGGAGTCTGACCGGTTGACTCTCCAGCCCTCTTCCCTGGACAAGGGGAGAACACTAGCTGTGCAGCTGGACGGCATTGCCAATAGTATCGTATCCCAGTGGTAAATTGGGTCAGGACCAAGAAGAGTCTGGTGGTGATTGCCGTGCTTGGGTCTACTAAGAACAGACACTGGTAACAGGTGCACCCCCACAGAGACCAGGAGCTGCCCCCTGGAGGGAAAGGGTGTTGGATTTGCATAGACTCCACCTTCTAACAGACTGGAGAGACAGCTAGGATGCGAACGTGAGCCAGAAACAGGAACAGGGAAGGTAGGATCCCCTGAGTAGGGACACCAATGGTGCCTTCCAAGCCTGGTTTCTGAGAACTGAGTCACTTTCTGAAGCCTTGTTGGAGTGATTAAAGGAGGCGACTACATGAGGTCAGGGTGTCCAGAGCCTTGCACTTCTGCGTGAAGGGGACGGAGAGAGCCCAGGAAGCGGAGCACCAGCCAGAAGCCTGACCTCAGCTGGGGCCGCACAGAACCTGTCAAAGAAGAAAGAAATGAACTTTGAACTGCTGCGGGTTTTGACGTGATTTCTCAGAGCCACGTAGCTCCAGCAGGAAAAGGCAAAATCGTGAAGATGCAGTGATTTGAGCCACAGCAACAGGTGTAGTGTGGTGGACATACACCAACACCGTTCCTCTGCAGAGTGCCCACAGAGCAAGACTAGGCAGCCGTGCTGTGGGGTTAGAGAGGGAGCCCAGGCAGGGGCGCCGTCTCTGTTAGTAGTCCTAGGTTCTTTTCACTGCTTGTTTGCATGGGCTGTGGCTCCAGACTGTCTGACCTGCAGCTGTGGTTTCTGTGCCAGACCAAGTAGCAGGCAGGGATTGCTGAGGGCAGTCCAGGCATGAGGGTCTGACACTGTGAATGCAGTGCCACCGGTTTGTGAAATTCCCACAGAACCTACTTGCTGAGAAGTAATCAGTGCAGAAGTCTGCTACCAAGCTGAGGGGACAGAAAGCCCCTCTACCTCACGCCCGTGGTGAGAACCAGCCTTGTGCACAGATGACCTCCTCCCTGAGCAGGCTCCCCGCCAGCTCCCACATGAGCAGCCACCGCCGGCCTGGCCCCCACAGCTTCCTTCCTCCAGGCAGAAGGCACGACCCTGGGAGCGACTCACACCCACTTTGCCCAGGGTGCTTAGGCCACCCGGGCAGCGGCATCCAGCAGGTGCTGGAGACATGCCTTAGGCCTGATGTATCTGCCTTCATGGTGAGCTCAGGTGCACCTCAGGTGGTACCGTGCCACAAGAAGGAAGCAGAGGGGCTGTCGAAGCTCACCCTCAGGAGCTGCATCAACCCTCAAGGGATTTGGCCTTCAGGATAATAATGTCCATTAATGGGTTTCAATGCTCATATGACAGTGACATTCCTGGCAAGGTTTTAATCTGTCTGCCATGGAGGATCTGTGATCCCTTTGGTTAGATTTAATTTAGATTCTAAATAAGCTTTGGAAATCATTCTTGCTAAAAGTAGGAAGAAAATAATCGCACAGATTGAATATCAAGAGCCTCATTACTCTAATAGAGGACCTACCCACCCATGCTTGTTGTGTGCAGACATGTGTGTTCCTTGAATGCAACAGAAGCAGGCTGTCATTCTCCCCAAGGCATTTTTGGGAAGCTGGATGAGGCCAATTCAAAGGGTTAGCACACCGGGATCAGCCCAGCAGAGACATGGGCCTGTCTGGCTTATTCCTAGGCTCCCAGGAAACCTGTGCACAATTCTCCCCAAACAGCCCTGAAATTGCCAGTGTGGAAGATGGACAAGGAGATGGGATAGGAGTGAAGGGTATTCAGTTCAGGAAACTTGATCTCTTTTATTTTCATTTCCAGAAGTTCAGGGACATTTTCTCTGCTAATGGTAAAAACACATTTCAAATTCTCATACTGAAGGCATCAAGCTGAGCTTTTCTACCTGTGTCACCTTCCCACACACACCTGGGACCTCAGGACGCTGGCAGGGGAGCGAGACAGTCGCACGGAACAGCCGCTTTTTGGGCATGGCCTGCTCGAGGGGTCTGCTCCCCCACCCCTCGACACCAACACCACTGTGGCCTTAGGAACATGTAACCCAGGGACACCTTTTCGGCCCCTGCGACCTGGTTCTCTGTGAATACGCATGTACACATGCAAATTATCCTCCTGCTTTTCTGAAACTGGCTTTGCCAACATTTGAATAGCCACAGTGTCCAACTGCCGTGGAATGTGTGGGTGCCTCTGATAGGGAGCTCCGTGCCCTGCAAACCTGCGGAGCTTCTGTCTGCTTGTGTTTAGTGAACGAGCACTATTTGGGGGCAGAATATTTGGGCTTGAGTCCCAGACTTTGCACATTAGCTCTGTGGCTTAGGCAGGCCGGGTAGGTTTGGGGTCATAGTGTGGTGGGTGATGTTGCTTTGCAGTGTGGGTTGATCAGGTGAGGCAAGCAGTGCATGACCTCTAAGTCCAGCATTGTTGACTGGACTCCAATGTGAGAAGTGGAGTCCCCACTGTTTCATGGCATGGACTATTGGATTTGGTTGTTTTGTTTTGTTTCTTTTTGGTACCAGGAATTGAACCCAGAGATGCTTAATCACTGAGCCACATCTGCGGCACTTTTAATTTTTTTATTTTGAGACAGGGCCTCGCTAAGTTGCTGAGGCTGGCTTTGAACTTGGGATCCTCCTGCATCAGCCTCCCAAGCCGCTGGGATTACAGGCGTGTGCCACAGTATCTGGCTTGGCATGGGACCATATTTTAAGTGAAGTGCCAATGCCAAATTCCCAGGCAGTTTCTAAAAGACCTAAGCATCTGGAATCCCTTATACTTCAGGGCCTGACTGAGAGCACACAGGCCCACCTCCCATGGCTCAGGTCCTGTGGAGGCTCCTGACCATGGTGCCCCTGTCAACCTGTAAGTATGAGCCAGTTTGTCCTTTAGAATGAGGACCAGGGGGAAGAGTGGGTAGAGGCCTACATGGGCACACTTGCCCATGTGGAGGCTGGCCAATCAAGGGCTGTTTCCACCTCATGAGTCTCCCCTCTTCTCTGTGGTGAAGGACAGGTGGGTCAGAGTGGGGCAGCCTTCTGACCATGGCTATGCAGGGTGGAGTCCCGTGGGGCAGGCATTTTAGACCTGCAGCCTCCCCGCTCGCCTCCCCTGGGGGCCTCAAGGAAGGGTCTGGGTTTTCAGTTACTGGGAGTTAGAACTGCAAGACTGCTTCTTGTCTCTTCTTACCATCCACTTGATCCGGAGGTATTCCCTGGGTTGCTAGGAAGCCTCTCCTGAGAGTAAGCTCGCTCATCTACCTTAACAACTGCAAGATCCCAAGGGCTGCAGGCTTAGGAAAGCCCAGGCGCCCTCGCAAGTGGTGACTCGCCCGGGCCTTTGACTAAGGATCAGTCACGTCTAAACTATTTTAGGGGAACTTGTAATGAAGGAGGAAGTGAGAAACATTGTCTGTAGGGAATAAATCAGGGCAGTGCTGTCCCAAGTGTCCTTCCAGGTAGTTGGCCCCACAGGGGCTTCGTCCCAAAACCGTTCTGTGTACATGGACTGCAATGACACTTAGCACAGAGACACAAGCTTCTCAGAGGGTCTGTGCTGGTTGCCATAGGAATCTGCTCAGGGATGCTCATGAACAGACACAGGTGGGCTGAACCCAGGGCCACCACAGACATGCTGACACACGTGGCCTCCCTGGTGCATTACGTTAGGAATTGCATCATTTTCATGCTTGTCAGACATAAATGTAAAGTAGGAATGTTCTGTTAAAGTACATCAAGAAGCAAGAGCAGTCTTGGTTTACATTCAACAAGTTCAGGACAGGGAAGCAGGAAATAGCAGGCCATGGCCGTCCTAAGAGTTACCAGTGGAACACAGTCAGGGGCTAAGGATCTAAGTGGATGAAGGGAACCGCAACTTCTGCTACAGCTGCCCTGGAAAGCTGGAGCGTAACCCGCACACCATACCACAGAGCCGCATGCAGCAGCCTCTGTCCACCATGGAGGGGCAGAGGGTGCAGGGATCTCAGGCAGGGGCACCACGGAGCTGTCCAGGTGAGCTCCAGAGGCCCCTGGGGTGCCATGCCAGTGCTGTGACTGCCTCCAACCTCCACGTTCACCTCCTCACAGCAGCCAAGGCTGTGGGCGTCACCACCTCACAGGGCAGACTGTGGAGACTGGAGGCTTTTGGCCACCTTCTCAAAGCTGCAGGCTCATCTGAGTCCAGTCTTTACCTGGACATGTGGAAAGATGTGGCAGGAGGCTGGAGAAGGAGGGGCAGGAGAGGGGCAGGCAGCAGGGTCGGTCCTGGCTCCCCAGGCTCAGTCTCAGGTGAGCCCACCCATCACACAGCCTGTGACAGCTGCATTCAGAGACAATGAGTAACAGGGAGAGAGGCTTGTGTTACATACACATGCTCTTACACACACATGCACACTCACTAACACACACATTCACTCACAAACTCTTACACTCACACTCTCTCACACACACACTAACACACACACATACCCTCACTCACTCACACACTTCCTAACTCTAACCCACCCCCATGTCCTGGCGTGAGTGTGCTTGGGTCCTTCCCCAGAGAGAGGGTTACAGCTCGTTTGCTGGAAAATGACTTCTGTTACTGCTCACTTGACATTTAACACTTTGCAAACCTAGGCAGCCGTTGGTTGGGCCGTCATTTTAGTGCGGCAAGTGCATGGCTGGTTTTCATGTTGCAGGAGCTAGTCACAGTTGCTGTACAAGAGCTCAGAAAGCTTAGATGAACATGAAAAGACGTTTGAACAGAATTGCCACCCAGCATCCGGCACTGTTAACATAGGAAAGCCCATATTCTGGCCCCTCCCTCCAACATGTGTTTTACTGGACCACAAAACCGAGCCACTAGAGATGACCGCTGCTGCTCATGGCCAAGGCCCCACTGCAGGCTGGGTGTGAGGCGGGGACATCTATGGGATTCCTTGCTTGCTTGGTCAGTGAACGCCCTCATTTACAAAGTGCCCTTTCTGTGTCTTTCGGGATCTGCTGCCCGAAGCTGGGGGACATTTCCTACCTGGCACTGTTCAGCTACCTATGAGGAGTAGACAGGGTGATCTCCATCATGTTTGCAAAGCACCCAGAACTCAGAGTGGTACCTGCTGGGACTTCCTGGCTGGTGAATGTGTGGGCTGTGATTTCAACCATTCTGGTCTAAAAGCCAAGTGCTCGCTCACTATCACACCCTGGGGCTTTCTGGCCGCAGCAGCCCTCTGCTGGGGCTCCGGTACCTTGGAAAGCCTGCAGGATGTGTGGCCCTTGGTTGGACACCCTGTCCAGGATGGCTATTCCTGCTGGTGGAGCTGAGTCTACCAATCTCCTTTCTGCATGGTGGAGCTGCCTCACTGTGCCATCTCCCTGCACACTGAGGTCTTCTGTGAGGGCCACCTGGGGACACTGGCTCCACAGTGCTGGGCAGGTCACATTGTGTATTCGTGAAAGTGAGATGAGCAGCCTTACTCCCCTCCGGCCATTTCCAGAGTCCCAGCTGGGCCCAACTCGGGGATGTGCGTGCAGTTTAAGAGGAGCTCAGAGGAGAATCCTTAGCCTTCCCCTCCCACCTGCCTTGCTGTCTTGCTGCCGGATGTGATGGCTCACGCTGCCCTGGAGGAATCACTGTGCCCCCATGGACATGCCACGGCTCTGGGGTTCAGGCTTCTTTCCATTTTAGGAGCACCTATAATACCACGCACGTGGTCAAGGATTCTGTTCCAGTAGGAAAGAAGAGAAGCTGCAGATCAAGAGATGGCGGCCAGAGGCCTTGACTGACAGCTCCAGAGCGGGGGGTGAAAGGCAAGACCAGCATGGCCCCCCAGGATGGGATAGCAGGTGTGGGCCCAGCCCCACCCCACCAGGCAGAGGAAGGTAGCTGGGCCAATGGACAGACGCAGAGCACCTGGGGCCTCATGTTAGCAACTGTGACATTTCCTATGTGACCCTCTGACTCTGGGTTGAGTAGGACCTGGAATCCTCATCTTCATCAGTTGCCCTGGAGCCTGCTCCTGCTGGTCAGCAGGACACTTGTCCACCGGCTCAGCCTGACCACCACCCCAGCACCTGCCTGACACACTGCGGTGGTGAGGAGACCTTGGCTCAGCCATTACGCTTCGTCTGCAAAGCCGCTTCGAGTGGGGGCTTCCTGCTGGGCTGATGACCCTGAGTGGTAAACAGACGTTAGGTGTCGTCGCCTCACCTTGTGTTGCTAGACTCATCCCTCACACTCAAACAAGGACTCCACATCCACAGAAGGACACTGAGTGAGCAGCTTGTCCTTCATGTCACGTCTGACCCCCAGAAGCAGCTGAGCAGAGCTGGGCACTCCCTGGTGACGCCCCTGACAGCAGGCGGACCTGCACCCGTGCACTCCAGCTGCTCCAGAGAACATCGAGACCCAGCGCTGCTCCAGCACGGTGCAGCAAGGTGCACTGCCTTCGGGCAGATGGCCCTGGGTCCATCCCTACCCGGCTGCAGTCACCTCAGTCGTGCACTCAGGAGTCAGGAAGAAGAAGCTCGAGGGTGGAAAGACAAGGCGGGTGCCATGCACAGTGCCTGGACAGCCACCCTCGGTTCCAGGTGCAATCACTGCCATCTCTGACCAAGCTGTTGAGAGTAGTAGACCAGGTATGGGCAGGGCATAGGAACGAGACTCCTTGGTAGTGTCAGAACTTCCTCAGTTCCACA
This sequence comes from Aplodontia rufa, assembly GCA_004027875.1. Lineage (NCBI taxonomy): Eukaryota > Metazoa > Chordata > Mammalia > Rodentia > Aplodontiidae > Aplodontia > Aplodontia rufa. The sequence continues at coordinate 73,955 of PVKS010004450.1, read as the reverse complement.
GAGGAAGACCAAGATTGCAGCACTAGCTGGAAACTTTGCCCACCTTCCCAGGACCTGAGAGGACAGCCTCCAGGGACAGACACCTGGTTGGTCACCTAGACTCACAGTCTCTTCCAGCTACCCTGTGTGGCATGTGCATCCTGGCATGGGGGCACCCTCTCATCGCAGCCTCCTCCTGGCCATCTTGGGGGAACCCATAGGACATGCAGCTGCTGCTTTTCAGCACTGGGCAGCTGGTGCTGGACAGTTGACTCCACACTTAGCACCTAGGTGCATACAGGCTCCACCTCCACCCACACCCTTTCAAGGGGACCCCACAGCTGTGAGGATGCTCGCGCCAGCTGGAGCAGCCTCCAAGGGGTCGTGAAGCATCTGCAGGCTCAGCATGCACAGGCAGGAAGAGATGAGCTGGGATGGGCACCCATGTTTAGCCTGCTCCACACTGGACACCCTGTGCCTCAGGATCCCCGTCTGTTAGAGAAGACTGCCTCGAAGCCAGAGGAGAGGACGTGGCCATGCCAGCATGGCTCTGAGGAAGCCCTCCCTGAACAGAAAGCCTCACTTCTGTCATCTCCATGATGGCTCAGCCTGCCAGAGTGGAAAATGGAATCCAATCTGCTGCTTAGATCTGCAGCTGAGCCTGGCCGTACAGGCGCACCAGTGTGCTGGAGACCCCGCCACCTAGGATTTGCTGGTAATGGGGCCTCTGCATCTGTCCCTGGCTCCTGGGCCTCAGCGAGTCACCTGGGAACTTGTAAAATGTGGATTCTGGCTCTAAGCTGAGATGGCACTTTCCTAACACCTCCAGCTCAGGCCAGTGCCCCTGGTCCACAAGAACTCCTTCCCCAATCCTACAGCCAGCTAGCTGCCTCATCAAAGCCAGCAGAACTCCTCCTGGCTCACCTGGGGCAGGGGCTGCCAGAACCCACCTTCATGTCTTCAGTTGCTATGTGGCCTCCTGCCAGTATCCACTCTCCGCTGGCCCTTATGGCCTTGTCATCCAACGTGCCCAATGTGGACACCACTCTCCAAGCAACACAGGTGCCCCATCCCCACGTCTGTGCAGAGTACTGCTTCCTGGGACCTGAAGCTGCGCCGCACTCCACTTCCACAAGCCATCACCTCCGCCTGCCTCCGTCTGCCTCTCTTCAACTGCCCTTGGCACCCTTGGCCCACAGCTCTTGCCTCCCACCCCCCAGAGCCTGCTGTACCCCCCACTCCGCATCCTCTCCTGGCCCTCCTCCCCTCTTCCACTCTCCACTGCGCCTCTTCTCCTTCCTAAGGGGTCCTTCCAGACACACCAGGCAGCTGGACCCTGAACCCTGCGGGCACCATGAACTCAGCCAGACCCTGAACCCACCCATGCGCTACAGACACTAGCCTCCTGCAACTCTCCAAGCCGATCCAAAAACATCTAGTTTAGATTTAGAGAAACCGAGTTGTAGTTTCTGTCTGGCTTTTACCTCTGTATTTCAGTGCAGAACCCAGAGTAAAACCTGGCAGGCAGTACTCTCAGTGCTCTGCAGTCCTGGGTGGCTCCCTGTCCCTTGCCTAGACCTCGTCACCTGAACGTGCCTCCGCTGCTGGCTCCACTTCCTTCTCTGTTCTGTTTCCAGTGCCACATTTACTATCCAGAGGGAGCCTGACAGCACAGTCGCACACTGAACTGGTGGCCTATGAGGTGGGTGCGGCCTCCCACCTCCTGCCTTGGTGGCTTACGTATCAGGAAGGAGTGAGGCCACCTGCCCCCCAGGGTCTGTGAGGAAGAGATGCAAAGCGCTCAGGGCCGGGAATGCAGTGTATAGCAGTGCTGAAGAGCCTGTGGGGTCTCTTCGTGTCCTGAAAACACAAGAGCCCTCCACCGTTTGGCTCTCCCCTACCCTTTAAGCTTCCTCTGACTCACGCACCAGGCATCGAGAGTGGGGTGCTCGGCCATGCCTCTCTTCCTGAGCACCTGAGCCTCCTCCAGGAAGCTCCCTGCCCACAGCCTCAGCTCTTCCCAAGCCTCCCAGCTAAGGCACATGCCTGCTCTGCCTCTGGCCCTGCCCCACTTTCCTGTCTGCCCTGGACTGTGCACCCCACATTGGCGTCCGTGTCCTCTGTTGTAGCAGTGTCCCCTAGTCACGCTGGCCCCATGGAGGTCTGCCTTGCCCTTCTTAGCAAGGTCATCCTAGGGGAGGTGAGAAGCAGTGAGCTTTCCTATGTGTCCTCCACAGGCCCTCCAGACCTCTTCCCTTGTCCCAGGAACACTAACAAAGATCAAGAACACACACAGTTGAGTAGGGGGCTTCCATGAGCAAAACCTCACCAAGAAATTTGCTGGGAGAACTGAGAGCAGAGGCAGACACAGTGGGGAGGAGGACCACTTAGCCAAAGCACAGAGGAGAGGCGCACTAGTGCCATCCGGTGGCTTCCTGTGCTCCGCGAGTGATGCTGGGGACCCCAGGAGCAGACGGTGGCCAGGGTCCCTGTGGACTGGCTCAACCTGAGTCATGATGGGGGAGGAGATCCATTTGCTTGTGGAAGCAGCTGTGAGTTGCAGGGTCGTCCCTGAGCTCATAGCGAATCTCAGCTCTTTGCAGCCTCACAAGTTCATTACCTTCAACTGAAGTCACAAACCTGTCTGTGTTCCTGTTGTCACTTTACAGAGGAGGAAACCAGGGCATAGTGGGCTGAGGAATTCACCCAGGTCTTGAGTGGCCTCGAGCCCCATCAGTGAAGAGCTCTGAGGCTACCTATCACCCCAGGGCCATCAATGGCCTCTCCCGCTACCCTGGCCCAGCCATTCTCAGCTGGCCTCCTCCTCTCCCTCTTCTGCTCGCCACTGGGCGCACTGTAGCTGAGGTGTGCTGGTAGGACATCTCTCCTTTGTGTGCATGCCTGTCACCAGGGCTGTTTGTGAAGGGCCACCTGTCCCCCAGCAGGTGCTTCCACCCAACAAAGGCAAACAGGACAGAATGTGGCACTGAGCGGAGGCTGCAGAGTGCTAGGTCCATCAAGCCCTGAGGTTGAGTGGAGGCTGGAGGGTGTGAAGTCCATCAAGCCCTGAGAGCAAGCTGTGCTTTGATGTGTGCACATGGAAGCCCTCGCTTCCAGGGCCACACTACAGCCCTACACAAAGTGGCAGGTGTGGTGCAGACACTTGTGGGAGAGGGCAGATCACAGGTCTCAAGTCCCCAGTCACAGGGTGGCACAAGAAACAGGGACAAGAGATGGAGAGCTCTGGAGGTAAACAGACCAGCCTGGCAGGCTGAGAGCAGATGGGCCAGGTAGGCCAGGCCCCAGGGCCCCCAAGTGTGGGCCATTAATGTGAAAGAGCCACTATCTTAGTGAAGGAGAGACAGGGATGTCACTAAAGGCATGGTCTCCACCAGTGGCTAGTCCGTCAGAATCCTGCCAGGATGCTCCGTTCAAGAGTGAATGAAGTGCAGGAAATCCACAGTTCAGGAGGAAGAGATGCTCTGGGTGGCATATGAGGAGGGTGGTGCACAGGGCACCGCAGGACCCACATGATGGGAGGAAGGACTTCCAGCAGCAGGTGACTCCAGCCAAGGCTGAGTGGCATCCTCTGGGGTCTGAAGTGAGCACTTTCAAGGCCAAGGACTTGGGCCTTGGTGGTCAGTCACGTGGGGCTGCAGGTTGGAGCCCTGCGACGGGGAAGGGGCTCTCCAGGCAACCAGGCTGGAGAGACAAGGAGCTCAGGAGACCAGGAGAGCACCAGCAATCAATGGTCTCCCAGCACAGGAGCCAGTCTCCTACGTGACTCCCAGGGACGTGTCCCAGAACAGCGCAGACCATGATGAACATCACTTTTCAGACAGGGCTGTCCTCGATCCCATTCCTACCTAGAGATAATGCTGATGCACCAGTGTTTGTGGGCTGCTTTGAAAATCAGTAAGTCCATGACTGAACTCCTGGAAAAGGGTCTCACCTGCATTCCTCTCCAGCTGCATTTGCTGGTGCTCACAAATTGCCTCTTGGGCCCTTGGGAGCAGCACGGTCCCCCTGCCAGAGGCACCATTTCCATCCCATACTGCGTTCCCCCAGACTGGGGATGGGACCTAGAGAAGTTGGGTGCCGCCGGCCCACGGCATAACGAACATCTGTGAAGTTCATGGGGGTGGCAGCAGCTATCATCAGCTGTCCTTGTTAGTATTGGCCACTGCATGCTAGCAACTGTGTTTGGAATGATGACCCCCATGAGGCATCAGGCGGGGAGTGTGGAAAAGCAGGAGAACCTCTCATTAGACAGCTCACTTGATTTCAGTCGCCATAGAAACAGGAGGTTCAGATGCATTGGGATATTTTTGTCTGGAATTTCTGCGTGTCTTGGAATTTGAATCTGTGCATAGACAAAAAGCCAGATGTGGCATATGGCACATGAGGCCCTAGTCAGAGAAGCCTGGTGCTGGCTGAGAAACTGTCCTGTGGAGTGACAGATCCAGAGGCTGACATAACCGTGAGAACCTCATGAGAATCCCTGTAGTCCCGTGTGCTGTGTCTCCGAGACAGGAGTGGTGGCAGGTGTGCCGGCAGGACTTCAGGGGTGGGTGTGGGCAGTAGTGTCCTGCTGGAGGCCTGCCCTCCACCTGCCACTGCTGGACCTCAGCGAGGTTTGTGTCCTCTGTAAAATTCTTACTCATTTTCTTTCTTGGCACTAACGAAACCTGCTTTTCCTAAACATACTTGAAGGGAAAGGCTTTCTTTCCCTTCTAAAAAGTAATGCCCTGATTTGATTGATGGAGGACAGATGCTGGCCAGTCTTGCAGTCCCACCGCCCAGGGTGGGGCATGAAGCAGAAGTCCCCTAGATGAAGAGCAGCCTTAGAGCATGGAGCTAGTGGCCAGGTTCGTTTAACAAGGCAGTTGTTTGTTTGAAGGAAAACAGATTTATCTCAAATGAAGGCCCACACACTTCTGAGCTGGTTCCTGGGCTGAGAAGGAAGCCAATAAACACCTCCAAAGATGCAGCTCGCCACATGAGCCTCACCCATCCCAGGTGTTCACAAAGCAGATGCATTTGCCTCCTTCAGGTTCCAGGCAGGACAGCAGCCTCTCAGTTAGGAGGAGAGAGGAGGCCCAGGTCAGGACTCAACCCGGGGACAGAGCCAAGAACATGCACCTCAGGGGGAGTGAAAATGATAGTTTCTGCCAGGTCCTCCTTGGAGTCTGACCTAGGAATGAGGGGAGCTGAGTGCAGGAGCCTGGCCTCCTGGCAGCCACAGAACTGCTTGGCCTTGACCTGTCCTTAAGGCTCTCCCCAGGCAGAAAGAACATTCTCCTTAGCATTGAATGGCATCTCCTGGGTGAAGCCACTCCTGTCCCCAACTTCAGCCAGTCTGAGTTGCAGAGCTTGCTGCATTGCGCTACCCCTCATTAAACCACAGCTGCGTGAAGGCAGGCTTGGGTCCTGCACCTGGCGTAGGCCATCTCCTTCTCAGAAAGACCCACCCCTATGTTGAACGCCAAGCCAAGGCTGACTTGCTGATTCCATTCTGAGGAATCTGCATTTGATTAACAGGTGGCTTTCTCCAGCAGTTTCTGATGGACAAAATTCCTGTCACCAAGCCTTTCCAAACAGCCTTTTTCCTAAGAGCACTGGACAGTACAGCCTTCATCCAACAGGAAGCTTTCTGGTCTCTGAATCCAAGTGCTCCTCATCCCTGAAGGATGTGACGTTTACTCTCCAGTGGCACTGTGGGTAGCTCAGGGCACAGCCTGGCTGGGTGCTCCCTCTGCCACACCACACTGTGCCTTTGGAATATGACTGACGTTTCGTGGGTCTCACTGATAAAGGGCATTGCGTGGGTGCCCACATTGAGGGTTCGAGGCAATCACAGGGCAGCTCATGTTGTAATGTTGTGGCTTTTGCTGCTTGTAAACAGAGGCCTCTTGGGGTTGGTGTCTCAGAAATGGCCAATTTAATGGTAAACACTGCTCTTTAGAAATTACTATCAGAAGTGTCACCTTTTTGCAGGAAACCAAGCTTTCATTTAAAAAGAAGTGCCACCCAAAAAACACAAAGCCACGTTCATTAAAAAGTGGAAGTGAGATAGATGGCTGGGGAATTATCTGGAACACCCACCTGCTCACTAAAAGCCAGGCATCAGGTCTCCACAGTTGACCTCAGTGGTCACTGTGCTGCTGAGGCTTTATTTGGAAAGGAGCCCTGTGTGGTGCCCATGAGCCAGGCTTCTGCCTGCAGCCAGGGCCTGCCCACCTCCCAAGGGCTCAGGCGGGGTGGGCCCTGGCGTGAGGCCTGCAGTGAGCCAGCCAGCGGATCAGGCTCCTCTGGGCCTGTGGGCCAGGGCTGTGTTTCAGTGGGATCCTCGCTGCCCTCTCTGTGCCCCTGCCAGTTTGATGCGAGACCTCATTGGAGTGGCAAGGTTCATGAGGGTACCCCTTTCTTCAATTTGACTAAGTAAATGTGTTAAGTTGGGCATGTTTTGTAGATTCTTCCTACCTAATTTTGTTTGTTTTGCTTATTTGCATTTTCAAATAGGGTCTAAGTCCGAGGGGCAGTTTTCAGGTAATGATTATGATCCATAGAAACATTCCATAGCGGGCAACCTTTAAGACTACTGCAGACAGAAACAAACGGGTCAGGTGATATCCTCGCGTCCCTTCCTGAGGCAGTACTGAGTTTTCATGGAGGCTGCATGCGCTGCAGGATAAGACGTAGTGGGAGCCTGTTCCGGCCTATTGGTCCATGGCCTGTTCCTGGCAGCATACACTCGTGCCCTTGTTGAGCAGCTCTGGACAGACTGCCTGATGGCACCAAGGCCAAACTCCAGTTCCAATAGGACAGATGGCCCCTTCCCAACCATCTAAACCGGCTTCATTGGTATCTGATGGTCACTAAGAATAGTGTCTTCCTGCAGACAACTGTTTGGCTTTCTGTTTCTTGCTGTGTCCCCTTCCCTCTCATGTTAACTATACACTAAAAATAACAGGGCAGAAGAAGAAATCAAGAAATTGGTCCCATTCACAATATCTTCAAAAAGAATAAAATACTTGGGAATTAATCTAACAAGGGAAGTGAAAGACCTCTTCAACAAATTATCAAACATTAATGAAAGAAATTGAAGAAGACCTGAGAAGATGGAAAGACATTCCATCTTGGTTAGGCAGAATGAATATAATGAAAATGGCCATTCTGCCGAAAGCACTTTATAGATTCAATGCAATCTCTATCAAGATACCAATGTCATTCTTTACAGATATACAGAAAACAATTCTCAAATTCATTTGGAATAAGAAACAGAGAATAGCCAAAACATTACTAAGCAAAAAAGATAAAACAGATGGATTTGCAATACCAGATCTAAAACTATACTATAGAGCTGTAGTAACAAATACAGCATGGTACTGGTATCAAAATAGGAATGAAGACCAATGGAATAGAAGCCTCTGAGACAAAACCACAAATATTTAAATATCTGATCTATGACAAAGGGCGTCAAAATATTACATGGAGGAGAGACAGCCTATCCAACAAGTGGTGCTGGACAAACAGGATAGGCATTGGCAGGAAGTTGAAATTAGATCCTTGTTTCTTGCCTGGCACAAAATCAAATCAAAATGGATAAAGGACTTAGGAATTAAACCACCTACCATACAACTGCTAGAAGAAAAGTTAGGACCAAACTCCAGAATTTGGGAATAGGCAAAGATTTTCTCAACAAGGCTCCTAAAATGAAAGACTTAAAGTCAAAAATCAATGAGTGGGATGCCATTAAACCAAAAAAGCTTCTGCACAGCTAAGGAACTGGTCAAAATTGTCAAGAGATAACCTACAGAATGGGAAGTAATCATGGCCTGTGATTCTTCCGACAGGTGACTAATATCCAAAATTTACAAAGAACTCAAAAAACCTAATATCAAAAACACCAGCAATCCAATAAATCAATGGGTCAAAGAGCTAAATAGAAACTTCTCTACAGAGGAAAATGAGCCAGCCAATGAATTCATATGAAAGTGTTCTAAATCACTAGTAATAATAGACATGCAAATCAAAACTACGTTACGATTTCACCTCAGTCCATTCAGACTGGCAAGGTTGAAGAATATGAACAATAACAGGTGCTGGAGGGGTTGTGGGGAGATAGGAACACTAGCACACTGTGTTAGTGCCACTCTGTAAAGCAGCATGAGACTCCTCAAAAAATTAGGGATGGATCCACCATACATTGCAGTTATCCCTCTTCTGGGTATTTTCCCAGAGGAGTTAGAATCAGCACATTACAGCAACACAGCAAAATCTATGTTCATAGCAGCTCAATTTATAATAGCTAAATTATGGAACCAACCTAAATGCCCTTCACTGGATGAATGGACCCAAAAATTATGGTATAATGGAGTTCTATTCAGCTATTAGAAACAACAGTAATACAGCCTTTGAAGGTAAATGGATGGCAATGGAAGAAATCATGCTGAGCAAAGTCACCCAAAGTCAAGGGCCAAATCTTTTCCCTCATTTGTGGAAGCTGGAGGTAAACCCAGGCTTGGGTGAAAGGTAGTCATACTCATGTATTAGACTCAGCAAAGGCATAACAACACATAATCTAGGGGAATCATCAATTTGTTGGGAGGAGGAAGAACGGACAGGTTGGGAGGGGAGAGGGAGAGAGAATAGGAAGGGATCTAGGGAGACAATCAACAATGTAGCATACTTTTTTTTTTTAAGAAAGAGGGGACAGTGAGAGAGAGAGAGAAGCAATTTTTTTAAATTTAGTTTTTCATGTGACTTTCATTCCTCAGACGCTTTGTTGTGTATGTGGTGCTGGGGTTTGAACTTGCTTACTCATGTGTGCCAGGCAAGCGCCGTACCCACTGAGCCACCGCACCAGCCTCAATGTAGCATACTCTTTACCCCCGTGAGAATCCAAATCATACTTATGCAATCATTGAATTCTGGAAAATTCACAATCTAAGCATTTATATCACTTGTAGGGGCAAAATATAGAAGAATCAAGAGACCGAGGTGTGGGTGATGTGGGGTACTTCTGGTTTAAGAACTTATGCATATCGTATTGTTACTTTATATGCATTTATGATTGCCCAATAACTCCTTAATAAAAAATTAAAAACAAAGAAACATATAAAAACGGCCCTCTCCTAAGGTTCTGCTCAATCTCTCTAGATAAGGGTTGTTGCCTAGCACACTGGATAAGGGCTGGCCTCCAAGAGTTGAAGACTTCTGCAAAGTGGTGTATGAATTCACATGTGACAGCTTTGTTCTCAAAGCCATCCCTGGCCCTCCAGCAGAAGGTGTGTGAATGCCCCTGTGGGTTGTGTGCAAGGGTCAAGGTCACGGTTATCCCCAGGAAGGCCAGCAACCACCTCAACTTAAGAACAGGCGTGTGATGTTTTGGGTTAGCAAGGGCACATGGAGAGGGTTCAGTCCACAGTTGCAAACTGGCATGGGAGAGGAGAGCCCCAGCAAGCCCAGGTGGGAGGGCCGGAGACTTCCCAAGGATGAGTGCTCTGCAGGCTCCGAGACAGCACCTGGCACCTGCAACCTTCACCCCAGCTTCTGCTGGGCTGCAGAAACAGCAGAGTGTGCAGACGTGTGTCCCAGGGTCACTGCCTCCTCCCAGACACCGTGGTTTTTAAGCACTGTGTTAAGAGATGCTCACTTGTCAAACTCATCTCGTTCCTGTCTCGAACCGGTGATATTCATTATCCGTGATGAATGCTGCGGCCCAGGAATGCTCAAAAGACGTCCTGTTATGTATGCCTGTGTTTATCACTGTCAGGGAACTTTGAAGGGACTCAGAGTCATTTCTTCCTCAAATCAACTGCAATACCAAGCACGTGTCACTTGTAAAATTGATTAATTGCGTGTACACATGAAATATGCTCCAGCCACAGCTCTGAGAAAACCTGTCAGCTTTATTTAGGGCCTCTCTCTTGGCATGCTGTAATTCTATTGTGTCCTTAATGGGAGGCGGCAGGGCTGGCAGAGGCCGGCCACCTGGAGGCTGTTGTTAGTTAGTGGAATGAAGTCAGCAAGCCCTCACCGTAGGCAGGATGACCATGTGCCTGGACTGGAGAACTTGGCTGCAGGAAAGCCACTGCACCTGCCACCTAGAAGTTCTTGAGCCCCTCCCTCCCATCCTGGTCCCACCAGTGCCTCCCTTGGACAGGGAGCCCCAGACCGAGGGCAGTTTCTGCATTTTTTAAATGTGGTGCATTGAAGACTACCTCCTCAAGCACCCCGTGTCTGTGGCTCGCTGTCAGATTTGGGTCTTGTCCTGGACTGTTCTGACTCCCTGGGAAGAAGTTTCACACAGTGCTTGTGGGTGCACGCGAGGTCAGGCTCTTGCTGAGGTTCATCCTCTTACTGCCTGGGTCCTCCGGAGGCCCTGTGGGGACATGATGGCAGTGTGTACACATGAAGCCGACAGAGACAGGGTCAAGCCCCACTGCGCTCTGGGTACGGGTCAGGGCTGGACATGCCCTCCCCGTCCTCCCTGTCCCAGCCCTGGCGCCCTCCAAGCCACCCTGTCAGGGGTCGTCTGCCATGGTCTTCACAGTGGAGTTGTCAGTCCAGTTCTTTTCTGCAGATCCTTTTTGTACACAATCTCTTGAGCATTTTTATGTTTTAGTGTGAGGTGGCACGTTCCCAACTCTCACATTCACTTTGTGCGCAGGCTATTTGGAGCATTCAGGTGGGTATAGAGGATGATGTCTCCTTTACCATGTGGGTGAAGATGGCTCCATCCTCTCCTCAGCCATGGCCAGCATGGTCCCCACAGTCTGGGTTCGATGAAAAGATGAATCGATGAAGAGCAGAATAAATAGGGAACGAGCTGAGCCTGGAAACTGAGTACAGCTTTTCTCCTTACAAACCAGACCAAGCAGTCCTGCGGAGGGCCCTGGGCAGTGCCCGCGCTGGCGCAGCAGGAGCTGCCCACTGAGCAGGGGCTGGAAAGAGCGTTCACAGGGCTGGCTCTCCTGTAGAGCCCCTCCCATTTGGTGGGTCTGTGTCACTCTGGCTGCAGGACTTGGCCATATGTCATGGGTTGCTTGGCAACAGGTTCCTTGTAGGACAGGAACACAGAGTGGCACCGCATCACACGCCAGCGTCATCTCCATGTAGCATGCCAGGCCCCTGCCTCCAGCAGCAGTGGTGAATGATGTGGGGGCCTGGAAAGTGGCCAGGCCTGGGTGCACAGAGCCAACACAAGTGGGCAATGAAGCTGTTTGTTTGTTTATTTATTTATTTTTATTTTGAAACAACATTTTAAACCTATCTTTTGGAAATTAGTTTCGAATGGAGCAAATTAGGGAAATGACCTTCAGACTTTCCTAGGAAGCGGCTGAAAGGCTGAACAGTTCAAAGCTTCTGTAGGTGGGGAGTTGCTGGTGAGACTCTGCTGGGTGACAGTCACCTGGGGAGAGGGCAAGCAGAGCAGAAGGGGAGAGGAGCCAGAGGCGGCTTCCCAGCCCCTGACCCATCCCACGTGCTCTCTCCATGCAGAGGAGCCCAGAAGCACTCCTTTAGTGCCCTTTCTGCAGGCATTTGCTTTCAGGGGCAAATGACGGGCTGGGTGGCTTCAGCAAGAAAAATGAGTCCCCTCATGGTTCCCCAAACAGTGGAGGGCCCCGCGCAGCCTTACAGCCTTCTCCCTCCGACCACCAAGTGTCTCCCTCCTCAAAAGAACACCAGCTCTTACATCAGGGCACTTGCATGCCCTGTGAGCTTGCGACTTGACTTGTGACCCCAAGATTGAAGGTCACACCTGCAGGAGCTGGGACGGGCTTTGATGCCTCTTCAGGGGATGTAGTTCAACCCATGGCACATGCCCTGTTTCATCCAAAGGAAAGAACTGTGTGGTGCGCCGCTCAGACTGGGGTGTGAGGAGCGCGAGGGCCCAGTTTGCCAGCTCTGGTGCGTCCTCAGGTCTGGAGCACTACCTCAACTCAGTTCAGGCCCGGGACACTGCAGTGGTGGGCAGCTGCCCACTGAGAGCTCTTGGCTGGCATCCATTCTGCACCATGCCCAGGAGAGCCCAGTCCAGGACAGCAGTGTCATTCCGGATCCTGCAGGCAGGATTGCAGTGAGCTGCAGCTTCTCTGGGGACGCATGAGCGTGGTCACCAGAGGCAGGAGGCAGGAGGGGTCTCCAGAAGCTGCTGGAAGGCAGCTAGAGACAATGTCAACCATGGGTGGTCCCCAGCTCCTGGTTGTCAAAACTCACCTTCCTCGGAAGGTGGCGTCCTGTCTGTGCCGAGCTCTCCAAGCAGGTCCCAGGCAGGGTACTCCACTCCCCTGTGATCGGAAGCACCTTCTCCTTACTTGCAGGCTTCTCCTGCAAGCTGCGATGGCAGCCCAAGGAGCACTGACCCATCCCTGGCCTCCCGAGTGCTCACGTAATACGAGAGGAGCTCCCGCAGGCATACCTGTGCCTGGCCCTCAGCAGTCACACCAGAGCATTTGTCCAGCAGCTGCATGGAGTAAGGGTCCCATCAGACTCGATCCAGCTAAAGCCAGGAGCCATGCTGCCTGATGGTGTCGGCTCCTAGGCCCTGCCACCTCTGTCACCATGGCTCGTAGCTGCTTGAGTTGGGTGGTCAGTCCCTGCCACTGTTCAGCCAGCATGCCCCAGTGGCTGCTGGAATTTGTTCTGCAAGGTTGCTCTGTGACGTAAAGTTGATTAATATTTTTAATATCACCTCTGCCAGAGTGTAGAGTTCTGTCACGTACCCCCTTGCTAATGCTTTCACCAGTGAGCTCAGATCTGACCAACCATGCCTGCAACAGCGTGAGCGTGCTACAGCTAACACTCCTTCCTCTTAAGAACTCATGTGTGGCTACATCCCCACGGGACCTGGAGAACAGTTTAACACAATTAAGGTAGAGGTGACAAATGGCCATCACAGTGCAGTCAAGTCAGGAGCCTTTCCCCCTGAGCTGAACTCTAATCAAGGAGTCCCTTCCTGACCGCCTCCTCCCCTGACAGCTGGGCCAGCCTCTTGTATGGTCACAGGGTGCCCTGACAGCTCTATTCAGCAGCTCTGGAACCCCCCTGCTTTCCTGCTCCTCCCTCACCCACAGTGCCCCAGGCAGCAGCCTGTCAGTTGCAAATGAGCCCAAGCCCCTGCCCTCTCCCTGTCCTCCACACCCTCAGGGTTCATCTGCTGCAGTCCAATGAGGAACCGCTCTTCTTCAAGACCAGGAAGAGACCCAGTGGCTTCAGGTAACCCTGTGCTTCAGCTCCCAGTGAGCTCAGGTCATGCTCTGCAGGCTTCCTCTCCCTCCTCTGCCTCCACGTGGACTGATGGTTGGACAGGGCTCCTGCTGTGTGTGCATGATCCCTAGTTCCATCTCAACTGCTTCAGCAGAGCACTGTCGATCCACTGGTGCACATGTGTCTAGCAGCTGAGACCAGGACGGTGCAGCTCTACAGTGACCAGTGGGCACAGGACGGAGCCCTGCTCTCGTAGAAGCTGCATTGCATGCAGCAGCCAGACTGACTGCAGGCCCAGTGACTGGGCCCTGGGCTCCTCTATGGCCTGCAGAGAAGGATCAGTTCCCAGTAGGACAGCTCAGCCAATGACTGGGGCCTGCAGAAGCAACCTGGGCATGTGGAGATCTTGGAGGTGCAACCCAGGCACAAGAGCCCAACTAGAGGAGGGGCTGCACAGGTGAGGTGGGGTGAGGGTGCCCAGCCATGGACATCCCTGTAGCAGCGATATTCTAAACAGAGCTGTTGGCCTGGAGGTCTCTTGGTTTGGGTGGCATTTTTGTTTTATTTTAGGAAGAATAACTTGGCCCAAGTTATATTTCATCAGAATCACTACCATGTTTATTTTAGAATAAAGTGAACAGAGATAAGTGTGGGTGCAGGGACTCCTGTCAGTAGGCAGGACACAGGACAAGTGGCCAGGTCCTGGGCCTGAAGGAAAGCTTGGCACGGGCCCCACTCAGCTCTCTGAGGCTCCGGAATCGAGGCTCCAGAGTGTGTGTGCGTGTGTGTATGTGAGTATGGGTGGGGGAGAGGGTATGTATGAGTGTGTGTGAATGTTATCTCCAGATGAAGCATAGGAATCAGTGTGGCCCTTTGGCAGACTCCCCCAGAAGTCAGACCCCAGTAACTGGAACTGGAATGACCTTTCTCTTTCTAAGTTCAATTTCCCTTTGTATGAGAGAGTGAGTGTGTGAGAGTGAGTGTGTATATGTGAGTGTGTGTGTGAGTGTGTGCTACTAAGAGTGTGTGTAGGTGTACGTGCAAGTGAGTGTGTATGTGAGTGAGTGTGATTGTGTGTAAGTGAGTACGTGGGTGTGTTTGAGTATGAGTGCATGTTTTCTCTTAGAGATCTCATCTAAAGGAAAACTGTCCTTTTGATTGCTGTCCCACGTTTGATCTTGCAGTAGGTAGAGCTGGCCACTTGCCTTTGGACTGTTCTGTTGGGGCACAGTGGCAGAAACTGGGAAGAACACCAGGAGGGTCTCCCTCATGGGCAGAGACGCCAGCGACTGCCCCCGAGCATGTGGACTTCCTTTGCCTCTCCGCTTTAGTTTAATACTTTTGAAGAGGAATTCAGATCCTTTTAAAAATTCCTTCCATGGTTGACAAATGTGGACGAGCGTGAGAGGACGTCGCATTTCCCCATTCCCTTTTGAAGCTGCCTTGACACACAGGCCTGCTCGGCCGTGCGGATTCCGCTCCATACTCAGGAGGTGGCAGGGCCTGGTCTTCTCTGCCCTCATTGTCACGGTTCAGCTGAGTGCACCAAGTGCATTTTGAGCTGAGTCAAGCTAATTTCTGCTGACACCAGCCCGAGCAAGCTTCCTCCTGGCTCCTCCCCCACTGCAGATTCTAGTCACTTTAGGACTGCTCTCATGGTGGGACCATCCTAGGAGTCAGTCCTGCTGCTCGAAATGTTCTCATCCAGCTTGCTAACCGTTTCGTTGAGTAGGACTGTGCTCAGCAGACAGGCCCGTCCTGAGGAACTGGCAGAACAGAACTCCCCTGGTTCTCAAGCAGGGCTGGCCATCTTGCTGGGAGCACTGTGCATGTGCGGCGGGATGCAGAGGGGAAGGGGCCCCTTTCTGTGGAGACCAGGTCTCTGAGAGAGGCCACTCTCTGGTTAAGGACTGAAGGAGATGGGTCATCCCAGAATGCCAGGGTGGGCATGGGAGACGCAGCCCACCCCCCTGGGCCTGGCCTCCGCTTGCACCTCCTCACCCATGTCGCACAACTCTGAGGCATCTTCCTGCTGGGAGCTGGTGGCCATGCCACATAGCGTCTGTCTGGTGCACACCCCCTCCTCTGCAGGCTCACTGGTGATGATCAGCCACGTTCCTCTGCCCAGATGCTCAGAGGAATGTGGATCCTAGGTAGCAGTTTATTTTCTTCCTGACATTTACTTTCTCATGTTTAAACATATGGATTATTGTGAGTTCACAGACTTAGATCCCAAAGAAGATCAGGTTATGTGTCCAGAATAATCCTGAAGGTGGGAAAGGCGGAGCAATGCTGATTGGAATCACAGCCCAGCCAGCTGGCAGAGCAATCTGGGACAGGGTCAGGGACGCCAGCCCTCAGCCATTCTGTGAACATAGTGGGCAGGGTCAGGCTGGCCAGAGGAGTGCTTGGTTCCACCTGTCAGTGTGGATCAGCTTCCTTCCTGTGCAGGGGTTACTGTGACCTTCAGCAAACATCCTCGTTTTTCCTCCCCACTCATCCACAACTAGCTCTGACCCACCAGTTACAAAAGCAGTGGCTGGGACCACCCAGCCAACAGACCAGAGCTGCCCCTGACAGTGGTGGGGAAGCTCCTCAGCACAGCTGAGCTTCCCACGGTTCTAGCTGAAGCTTGCTTGTGGCACTGTGCAAATCGCACCAATGAGCTGGTGACCTCAGATGCCATTCATTATGTGTCCTCACTGCTGAACCACTGCTGCTCATTTTCTTGCATTTGTCCCCATGAGCCAGGGCACCTCCATTGTCCACTTCTTCAGTCTGGGGTACTGGGTGGCAGTACCCCTGTCCTGTCCTCTGGGAATTTGCACAGAGCCACACTAGTGGGCCTCAGGGAGCCCAGACCTGGCAGCTCCCAGGGGCCACTGCTTAGCTCCCAGCCCTCAGATACCCATGGCCACCAGAGCTCTCCACCACTCCTGTGGCTCATCACTGTGCATTTGCAGACATTGGCTCTTCCTGTGGAAGCCATGTCATTTTGCAGTCCAGTGGTGCTTCTTGGTGCAGGGGTTGTTATACCAGCAAACTCCTTGGTGACAGTCAGCAGATCAGTATGATGCTAGACATAAGGTGGAGAAGGCCCACAGAGCAGAGTATCCTTACCACGTGGAGTTCTGTTCCACTGCAGCACTGGGGCAGTCCGATTGGGCAGCCACAGACACAGAGGACTCTGGCTGGGCATGGACAGGCAGATGCTCAGCCCTGGGGCTATGTGAGCAGCAGGAAATTTCTAGAGACCTTTAGGGAGAGAATCCAAGGGTCTTAGAGCCAATCAAGTCCAAGACAATGTCCATGACAAATGTTCAGAAGAGGCTTGCTACGCAGCGCTCAGCCACCAGACTGAGGGGAGATGGAAGGGCAGGAAGCGTCAGGTGCCCAGCAGAGTGAGGGTGGGCCTCTGCTCACATCACGCTTCCCCAGGGTGGAAGCTTGAGAAGTAGGTGGGGTTTCCTGCTAGGTGCTTCTTGGTGCAGGGGTTGTTATACCAGCGAACTCCTTGGTGACAGTGAGCAGACCAGAGCTGCCCCTGACAGTGGTGGGGAAACAGCAGCACTCACAGGCCCTGCTGAATTATAAATGGGCATCTGGACCTAAAGTAGTGAGGGTAGTAGCATGAGCACGAGCTAGAGGAAGGTGATTCTGAAGGAGGAAGAGGTGTGGCTGCTTCTTGTTGCAAGTCATTGATTTTGGTCTTCCTCCCATTCTTGCTATGCCAAGGGTTCAGCCAACCCCAACAGTGGCACAGAATCAATTGCCAGGTAATTCTTTTGTTGGACCTCAGCAAAAGCCTCCCATGGTGTGGTAGCTGTTAATCTCCTGGCATCTGCACAGGGCTTCACAATAAGGCACCATGAACAGCAAGCATGCTGCTGTGAGACCTTTACTGGGGTGGAAAGTTTGAATGCTGTAATTATTCACCCTGGTAGGATTTGTAGTGAAGACATCTCAGTTGCATATCTAATCAGGTTGAGAGTGTGACTTAGTTTTCCTGAGAGCTCCAGTCCCTGCTGTAAATGTTTCACTGTCAAATCTCACAAGATCCACAGGGGTTCAGAGAGGACACTCACCCCCAAGGGCACAGAGTGTTGTGCAGAGTTGGTCCCAGTGTTTGCATCTGATCGAGACTTTAACTGTGTCTGACTGGATGCACTGTCCTCCTGCCCAGAGCAGTTTCAGGGTCTCTGGGGCAAGGCTCTGAATTTAGGCTTCCCCAGAGTACCTGCCTTACCTTTGAGGTTGAAGAGAAGAGATGGGGCAACATGGGGGCTGGCTCAGTCCTTCCTCCATGACATTCAGGACCATGTTCTCACCACACACAATGCACAGAGTGCCAGGGTAGTGTGCAAACATGTTTTGCTTCAAAACAACTTAAATCAAGCAACCTCGATGGTACTGAAACAGAGACAGGGACGACTCCTTTTGCTCCTCCGTTAGGTCATTTGTGCATGAAGTTCTGAATGAAGAGAGTCCATGCTAGCAAAGGAATAGCAACCGTGAAAGGAAGTGCACGCAAGAGGCTCCTGGAGTCACCTTTATGTTCTGCCCACAAGGTCAATGTGCAGGAACATTAAAACAGAAGGGAATGTGCCCACAGATCCACACAGTGTCCTCAGGCTGGTGCTGAGAAAGAGCCACCCTCCTTTCCAATGGCACGGGCTTTTCTGGAGAAAATCTGAGGAAGAGCAGTTGACACTGGGTGATATTTCTGGGATGTGACTTTCTCAGAAGATACACCAAAGCCTCTAGCTCTCTAGGAAGCCCAGGAGCTATGCCAGGCCTTGGGTCACATCTCGGGTCAGGCTGACTCTTCTAACACAGGGTCAGGACCACTTGGAGGAGGCTCCAGCAATTGGCCCCATGAACACACAGCCCCTCCCCAGTCCCTCTGTGGGGACCCAGTTCCCTAGGAGAAAGCTGGCAAAGCCTCCATGGTGGGGCGTTAAATGGCCACTCTCAGCCACTCGTGATATCCCAGGAGCCACGTGGCCTCTGTCCCCCTTGTCCCAGTACAGCATGGCAGGAAAGTAGTGATGATGTCCAGTTGTGCTTGAGGTCCCCTGGGCTTTAGGGTGGTTGTCACTGCTCCGTTCAAGAAGAGCTGGCTGTTGTCTGATCCTAGTGCTGAGGCCACGCTGACTTGGAGAAGGCTGGTGCCAGCCATGAAATTGCTCCTCCTATCTTGTGCGCCCAGCTCCTAGATACCTCTGTGCTGTTGGAAGTGCAGGCCAATATTTGCTGGAACTTACAGCATTTCTTTAGAAACTCGAGGGAGGTTCAGGGGTCAGGGACCATCACAGTGAAAGTGATGGAGCCTGAGGCTTGAGCTAGACAGTGCTCCTGACCAAAATGGCCTTTGATACAGATGCCCACATTTTTAGTTCATAGCCTCAGGGGGATCTGTGAAAGATCACGCCAACCCCAACCCTGTGGCATGGGAGGAGGAGGTAACTCTGTGCCTTAGACCCTGCAGGTGCCTGCCCTCCTGCTGACTCCCGGCCATGGCTGTCCCTTCTGGAGCAGAAGTGGACTTACATGCTTCCCTCTCCACAACCCTGTGGCCAGCTGCCCCGCCAGCTGCCCACCCGGCTGTGTGCCTGCAGTGTGGGTAAGGAGACGTGGTCTTCAGTCTTCAGAGAGGGTGCTGGGTGAGAGCTGAGCTTCCACACCAGGCCCACTGGGCTGTGTGCCTGCAGTGTGGGTAAGGAGACGTGGTCTTCAGTCTTCAGAGAGGGTGCTGGGTGAGAGCTGAGCTTCCACACCAGGCCTCACCAGGTTCTCCTCTACAGGCTGCCCGGAGCTAAGTGCACATACAAGGAGGCGCCTTGACTGAAGTCCCGAAAGAAGCTCAGAACCAGGGTGATTCTAATGCACCGCCCTGTCATTTTCCCATAAAACCATTTTTGTCTTCCTTTTCTCTCATCTTGCCAGATAATTATGACAAGCCTTTTAGCATAATTTAGATGAGGGGCATCAGCCAGGCCTCAGCCATTTGCACAGTGACTGAATTGCAGACTTCTCATATCCTTCCACCTTGGAGGCCAGGCAGGGCTTCCGTATTATTCAAATGCAGAGGTGTCCTGAGGAGCAGTCTTGCAGGTTCAAGCTGCTAGAAGCCAGGTTAGAGCTGCAGCTGTTAGGACAGTCGTGTGAGAAATGGCAGCAGGATGATTCGAGACAGGAAGCTTGGCAAGCGGCTGTGACCCACAGGGAGACGTGGAGGTGGCTCTGTGCGGCTGCCACAGGCTGTTCCTTCTTCGACCACCTGAGTTGAACATCCCCGTGGGACTGCTGAGAAAGCCCAGGTCTGAAGCATGAGACTCTTCATGGGTCGGGGGCAGGGGAGGCCTCCTAGGGCCCTGGGCCCACTGGTCTGTGGTCAGCAGTGTGTACGTCAGGACCTCCGCGCCTTTCACATGCTCTCCTCTGGGTCCTGTGCTAGCCAGGCCCTTCCTGTCCTGCTGGGCTTCCACCTTGGACAGGACATGATAAGTGATTGGCACCTTCCAGGAGCTTCTGAATTCAGTGGAAAGGTTGGGAAAGTCAGAGGGAGACAAAGCTGAGCATATCAAGTGCCCAACACTCTGCTGGGGTCCCTTGTATGCTGGGGTCGCTTCATCATAACCTTGTGACATGATGATGCTGTTCCATTGCACAGCTCAGGCTCAGTCACTTGCCTGGACTTGGGGAAGCTGCTGGGCTTGTGATCTCAGGGAGCCAGCCCCAGAGCAGCAGCACCTGTCTCCATGGCACTGAAGTGCATGCATCTCACAGTCACGATCTCCAGTGCCTGCTAGGTGAGAAGCCTGCTGTGCAATGTCCATCTCCACTGTCCCACTGTCATGACTTAGTCCATGTGGGGAGCTGAGGAGCAGCTGAGATGCACCAGGCTGGCCAAGCTGCCATAGCATGGTGCGGTCAAGAACTATAAAATGGTTAAACCAAAATCAATTCTGAATCTGAGGGCTTTGGAAATGAATTGCAGGCTTGGTGCGGCTGTGAGACCTCATCTTTGTCTGGTTCCCTGCAAGTTCACTTGATGTGAGATGTATTTGAAAAGGAAGAATGAAGTCTTGGGCACAATTTGTCAATGAATAATAGGTAACCAGTTCACTCTGTCATTTTTTAACAAATGTTATTCGCTTTTATTAATATCCAATGTGAAATAGATGAATAATGGCTAGGCCTAGGAATATAGATCAAAATTCACTTTTTGACTTTAAGACTAAGTAGCACCCAAACTGGGCATTTACAGAGACTCAGGGTATTAAACAAGCAGCCACAAATCATCTCTGAAGTTGCTTTCTTTTCGAAATTGGGCATAACAGCAGTACGTAGCTCAGAAATACTTTAATGCAGAGATTTATGTAATTCTGTATGCGATTGATTGATTTCTTTCAGTTTCATGAAACAACTGAACACATATTTTAAATGGTGTTGCTGAAAGCAGATGTTTAGAATCAGCCTTGCCCATTCAGGCCACATGGGAGTGCCCACAGGTGGGTTGCTCAGGCTGCACATGGGCCTGACACGGACTCCCTGTGGACGGGGCCCTGGAGGCTGCACCCTCTGCATGGGCTCCCTTTTGATGAGGCCCTGGATCCAGGTGCATGGCATTTAGCAGCCCTCCCCAGACCTTCTACCGAGATGTCACAGATGCCAGCTCAGTCTCAGCACTCGTCACATCAGTCTCTGAGACTTTTACAGGGTGTGGGCACAAGCAGCAGACATTCAGCTTTTTAGGCCATGTTTTCCAAGTTTCATAAAATGCACTTTATTCTGTCTTTAAGGTAGTATTTTCCATGTACACACATCTTTAAGAAATCTGTGGTCTAAAGCCTTATGAAATACTGAGGGTGGTGCAGAGGGTCAAATCCTGCATGCGTTAGGAATGTAGATTTAAAACATTACATAAAGCACAGTTTCACTTTTCCAGTGAGTAATGCTCACGTTTAACTGCAGACAGATACGTCCATGTTGAAGTTTTCGCATGTTTACATAATAAACATCTTTTGACTTCAGCACTTTTTGATTAGTCGAGAATTTGAAATTGAGGGTGTGTTGCTCTTAGTCGTATTGAACTTGTTTGGAACAAGATATGCCCTTCTGGAAGATTCAGATGCTCCTGTTTAACCTGTTTCAGGTTAATACAGTGGTGGTGAACCTCACTCCATCCTGCCCTCCAGGCTGGGAGGAGGTGACCTCTGCAGCTGCCAGGTGTCACCCTTAGCTGAGTGGGGACCCTTCACTAGGGACTTTGAGCTTTCTCTTAGCCTATTTGTGTGGCAGCATTGGTGTCTGAGGCTCAGTCCTCAATCCTGTGAACTCACTGTGCAGGGCTGGCAGCAGGCTGGTGGTGCAGCTGGGTGGGATGGGAGAGCAGCCAGCATGGGCTGAAGAGTGTCACTGTCACAGCGGAGCAGCAATGAATCCTCCATCTAAGCAGCCTTCAATCCTGTCATTAGCTGGAACGTACCCTTAAGTGTGCATGCTTCGCACTTTTAGAGAACGCAGATAACCCAGCACTGGGAACACTGCCTCCTAGAGGTGTCAGATGACCAGGCAAACCAAGCCCCTGCACTCCTGTGCTGCTCCTGGTGTTGCTGGCCTGTACCAGGCACCTGGAAGAGAGCTCATGGGCCTGTGCTGGAGCTGAGGCTGAGGCCTTGCCAAATGCAGCCCAGGGCTGCAGACAGCTCTGTGGTGTGCAAGTCTCCGCTCCCCACCTGCTCATCCCGCCTCAGAGTCTTTGCCCTGTCCAGCTCATGAGCAGCACACAGGAGAGGGACAGTGAGATAACCAAGGGCATGTGGCAGGTGTCAGTGGTGTAGGAAGGACTCAGATGAATCACTGAATCCTACCTGCATGATCAGGTAGGACTGTGACTTTCACCTGGCCTACTTCCTGTCTCCAGCTGAGTGGGTGAAAGGTGGAGCTCATGCCAGGCTTTCGGAGGGTGTGTGCACTCCACGAGGCCCACGGGCAGCGGGCATAAGCATCCAGGTGCCGTGAACCAGAAGCTCAGCAGCCCCTGAGCTAGAGCAGAGGCCACGCCAGAGGGCCAGGCAACTGCCTCTCCTTCCTGCTCATTTGAGAGATGCCTCTGTGGCCAGGCGGGATCACCAGGGTGGCTGGAATGGAAGGCAGGTGGGAGGCAGCAGCCTGCAGTGGTGCTGGTCAGACTCCGACATCTCAACTTGGTAGCAGTCTTCAGCTTTCTGCCCAAGTGTGAAGAGGCACAAACATCCCAATGTCTTCCGGTGGTAACAGGAAGTAACTTGCTCCAGAAACCCAGGGTCCAGGCGTGGGGACAGGGACCCCTCCTAGGCAGACACATCGCCCTTCACTTCTTGTCTCAAGTCCTCCAGGGCAGCACTGGGGAGTCTGCTTTGTAGCTTAGCTCCTGCTTCTATTTCCGTTGAGAAAGAGGCTGGCGCTGTAAGAGACATGGCTGGAGGCAGGATCCTGGTGGGGACCATGGATAAATCCCGTCCCTGCCCAGGGTTGCCAGCTATCCAAGTGAGACGCAAGGCTCTGTGAGCTCTCTGACTCACAGATGCAGGGACCTGCAGACATGAAGGGTGAGAGCAAAGTAGCGGGATTTATTAACATAGCAGAAAGAACGCAGTGCTCCCATGGCAGGAGGGTCCCCAGGAGGGCTGCTGCTGGGCAACTGCTGTCCAGAGGTTATGTGAGAAGGGCAGACGCAGCTGGGTGGCCTCAAAGACCACAGGCAAGGGATGTTAAGAACAACAGGGCTTTGATTCCACATGGTGCCCACTGGACACCTGGTGTCCAACCGTCCAGGCAGGATGTTGGTTATGTGCTGCTGCTCCTCAGGACTGTCTTCAGGCTCCAGGGGAGTCAGATCACAAGCTGTCAGTGTCATCTGTAAACTCCTGGGGCAACAGGGCCCTCAACCCCAGCTGCCTAATATGTTTCTATCTCCTGCTCCCACAAGGACACGGTGCCTGCCCTGCAGCTCCCAGGAGATGTGGGATACACCCTGTGGACACCAATATAGAACACAGAAGGAGACTGCGAGGGCCCAGCACAGGGTCCAGAACAAGGCCTCTGTCCCTGCACCTGGTGCAGGAGGTGCTGGTAGTGTGGCACCGCTCAGGCCAGACCCCAGGCCTTCCCCTGACCATCTGCCACGTCCTGTCACTCACCCCTGTAGTAAGATGAGGCGGAGGTGGCGTGCCTCTTGAAGCCTGCACATAATTGCCAATCTCACGAATCCTCCAAAACAAAGCATTGCCAGGCACCACCTGGGAAGCAGACCCCTGGGGTGACTGCTGGCCTTGGCACCAGCCCACCTTCAGGACCGAAAAGCCAAGCCTTTATTCCTTGCATGGGAGGAGGGGAAAGACGAGCTGGCTGGACCCAGGGAAGCAGCCACAAAGTGAGGATACAGGGGCATGGCACCAGCTCACTTCTGGAGCACGCATACAGGGCACGTTCCCTTCCACTCTGCCATCCTGCCTTGGGACCAGGATGGCTTGGGCTTGCCACCTGCACACACAGCCAGCCCATGCTGTCCCACTGGCCAGCACACGCAGTGGCTCCCACAGGGTTGTGGTGATTGGGCTGCAGGTTCAGCATGGATCAAAGAATCCTGTTCCCAACACTGCGCTGCTGTGGAACATCTGGATGGGTGCTCTATGTGGAAGACCCAGTCTTGGCCTACGGCCATGCAGAAGGATATCTCTATCACCAGGACAGCCACTCTGAGCATCCTCTGCCCCTAGTGGTCCCAACCCTCCCAGGCCTAGCTTAGGCCATGGTCACTTGGTCTCACCCCAACCCTCTCAGGCCTGGCTGTAGGCCATGGTCACTGTGGTCTCACCCCAGCCCTTTCAAGTCTGGCTGTAGGCCATGGTTACTGTGGTCTTACCCCTGCCCTCTCAGACCTGGCTGTAGGCCATGGTCACTGTGGTCTCACCCAGCCCTCTCAAGTCTGGCTGTAGGCCATGGTCACTGTGGTCTCACCCAGCGCTCTCAGGCCTGGCTGTAGGCTATGGTCACTGTGGTCTCACCCCAGCCCTTTCAAGTCTGGCTGTAGGCCATGGTCACTGTGGTCTTTCCCCTGCCCTCTCAGGCCTGGCTGTAGGCCGTGGTCACCATGGTCTCGCCCCAGTCCTCCCAGGCTCAGAACCAGCCCACCTTCCTCCAGAGACAGCCCTGGAGTCAGCCCTGCCCTGTCCACAGAGGGCCAAGTGCCCACCAGCTTCCAGGGAGGCCTCATTCTCTCTTGGAGTGGTCCAGCTGGGCACTGTAGGCCCACTTGTCACTCATCTGTCATTCTTCTCATCATTCACTTTGCCTCTTTATGGGGAGATTCTTCACTCTGGCCACTATCGGTCCAGGGAGCACCGTTGAGGAAGGTCCATGCTGACCAATGCACGTGGGGGTACCAGGCTGCTCTGCAGGATTTGCACACACAATGGCAAGAGCATGCGCTTGGGCCCTCGGGGAGACCTGTGACTCCGTGACCTCTCCAATCCTCACTGGAAATGCTCCATGACACGGCACCGGGTCCTCTGGTTATTAGGGTGGTTTGAGGATGCATTACACTTCTCCTCCAGGACACATGATCTCCGACCCCTTCAGGAGAGTGTGAATGGCTTGCAATGTTGAACTATCTCATTCCATGCCACGTGGGCAAATGGTGTGTCCTATGGCATGAACACAGCCTGCAAATCAGGGTGGCCCAGCTTGGTGAACCCCTGGGGTTCAGGTGGGCAGGAAGCCATTGGTCTGAAGCAGGCAGGGGATTCCAGAGACATTAAGAAAGTAGCTCCACAATTGTTCAGCGGTGGAGGAACCGTACCCAGGTTACCTGCTTGGTTGGTGGGGAGTTGGTAGATGTGCGTGGATGGCTTCCAGACTTCCCAGTCTGAGGGTCTTGGCGGTTTCTACTGAGAGTGTCCTGGCTGAGCCCTCTGTCTGCTCACACTCCTGCAATGTGACATCATCTCAGGGTTCAGCCCCTCTGTCAAAGCGTTTGTCCAAGTGTGTGCAGGGGAACAGATGAGAGCTGAGGCTGAGGACTTGTTTCTAGGGTTATCCCTGAATTCCATCCTAACCTGCTTGCCTGTACCTGTTTCCAAGAGGACACTGTGACAGTATTCTCCATGGATCTACTTAATTAGAAGTGCCCATTACATTTCTGAACAAATGAAGACAGGCCTGGACTAGCTCTGCGGAAGGCCCTTCATCAGCAGAGCACAGCCAGAAGTCTTTAGAAAGTGCTGTGACCCTGCTGCGATGGGGCGTGGTCGGCTGGGGCTACGTGACTTGAGCAGACTCTCATGAAAGTCATGACCCAATTCACACAGTCACTTTTACACATGTGGCTCTTTAAAAGCCAGGGACTGGGCGGTCAGGACCCCACCAGGTTCCCTCCTTGCTGACAGTGGCAGATGTGACATCTGCCTCAGGTGGTGATGGCAGTGTGAGCGGGCCAGTCATAGCGTGGCCAACACTCTGACCCTGAGAGCCATGGGTGTGGAAGCCCCCATGAGAGCCAAGGCCACAGAGCTGTGTAAACCAGAGTCCAAACCTACAACTGTATGTACGGCTATGTGCGAAATGATGACAGTGTGGGTGCACATGTGTGCATGGGTGCACACACATGCTGGGTGCAAAGGCCATCATTTTGACACATGCTCCATGTGCATTTACACTTGTGTCAGGTGTTGTTGGAAGGTCCCCCATCTGGAATCCAGCTCCAGTGAGCATGGTGCTCCTGACTGTTACCATGGGGCAGAGAGCCCAGGCGTCACACTGTGTCCACGGCCCTGCAGCATGTGCAGACACCGGGGTGGCCCTGGGAACGCGGTGCCTGGTTTGCCAGACAGAGCCCAGGGCAAGGGCCACAGACGACCCTGAGTCTGACTACCCAGGGACTGGTTTGTTAAAACCACAAGTCCACTCCTCTCCCCACCTGTGCAGGGAGGACAGTTTAAAGAGGCCCAGGCTTTCTCAGCCACAGGACAGTGCCCTGCTGAGATGGCCCCATGTCCAACTGAAAGGCAGCATGGTGACCTCCCAGTGGCAGGAAGGGAAACGGTGCTCCAAACATAACCAACCTGGGATGAGCCCGTCCGAGGCAGATCAGCAGTACCTGTGGGCTGTGCTCACAGAGGGAGGACGCAGGGGGAAGAATCAAGTCTCTTCCCAGGTTATGCAGGCTCCACGGAACTTGCCTGACTGGAGGGAGTTAGACGGGTGGCAGTGGGGCATGTCACAGCGGCCCAATGCTAACAAGGCTGATGGACCAAGAGCTAAGCCACAGGGGAAGCTGAGGCGCATATCCCATGCTGCCTGAGCCCTCAATCTCTGGCTTTACAGAAAGTGGTGGTCGTCCTAGGTCCTTGGCATAAAATGCTGGGCTCTGAACAGTGGTATCTGAGGGAAACGCGTGTCTCAGTTGGCCCCAAAGAGCTTTGCTCCTGTGCATGACTGCCCCACCTACACTGGAGCCACAGTAAAGAGTAACTTTGTTTCTGTCTTTGCAGAGGAAGAAGGAGGAGACCTGGCCCAGCCGGGCCTCAGCTTTTCCGGTCCAGCAGAGGAGGACCTAGGTAGAGTACAGACGCCGGTGCTGGTCAAACGGGGACTAGGAAGCATCCACAAGCTGCTGCGCGTCCGCCCACGGGGACCTCCCCACCTGATCACATTAGGCTTGCTTGTCTTAAGAGAATGTCCTTGCAGGAACTAAATAAACAGTGCCTAGGGTTATTTTTTTTTTTCCAAAAATAGTTTAAGCACCTTGCAGGAGCTCCTGGGGAGAGAAGGGCTTTCAGATCCTGGTGACCGGGAGGCAGCCATGGGCAGGTGGAGCAGGCCTCCAGTGGGGAGCGGCTCCTCTCCCCTCCTCATGATGGGCACTTGTCAGTCACGCAGTGAGCAGGGGGCCCTTCCACTGCACTTTTCCTCGCAGCTCTGTTGTTGATGGGTACAGTGGTTCTCGCCTCCATTCTGCACACCCTGGTCTGCACGCTGAGTCTGGCCATGAGTTGCCTCCCGAGCAGGCCCAGAATGACCAGCATATCCTGCCTTCTATGCTGGTCAAGTCATGGATTTCCTTCTGCCCCGACACCTGACGGTTGGTGCCATGGGGTCCCAGTTGTCTGGTGTGGAGTTGTGTACAGGTAAAAAGGCAAAGACTTCAGTCAGAGGTGTGGGGTGGAGTAAACTCAGCATCAAGCAGTAGCTGAGAAGCCCTACGGTGGCTCTGGGTTACAGACTCTCCATGATGTAGCTGCTCAGGGGCCTGAGGGTCTTCCGTGTCCTTTCCTGGCCCCTGATGGCCACAGGCTGTTACTTCCCAGGACCAGGTCAGGGTACTGGTTCAACTCAGAATCTGCGCTTTTCCTGGTTTATTTCAAGCTGGATCAGGGCTGGTTTGAGTGGTGCAGAGTCAGTGAGAACTGAAGGAGCCAGGACTCCTTTAAAGAGAACTATAGCCAAAACACATCTGCTTTCCAATTCAGAAGTGTGGAAACAGATGGACAGTGAAAGAAGCAGCAGCACCCTGTCCCGGTGGGCCAGGTATGAATGATTTGACCTGATGCCCAAGCAGGCCTTTCTCCCCTGGAAATCCGCCTGCCTCAGGCTGAGCAACACCCATTGTGCAGAAGGACCACCTGTCCACCGCTCCTGCCTGTGGGACTCTCGGCTACACCAATACCAGCTGCTTGGATCGTGCTGCGGACATGCGCATGCTATTGGGGGAAGCATTATGGCCTCCCATTAGAGACAGTGACTGCGGTCTCCTCTGAGTGGCCATACATCATTTTATGTCCTTCAGAGTAGCTACACACACTAACCGTGCCTCCAGGCAGCTTTCACACTCCCATGGGAGCCAAGGGGCCCTTTGACTTCTGTTAACTGAGAATGTGGGTGCACTTCTGTGGCTGGGAATGGTTATGGTGAGGTCGTGGCTGAAATGGTGCTGGTCTCCGTGACTGTTATGATGAGGGAGCTGCAGAGCAGGAGGAGAGGATGCATCAGGAGGGGAGTATGAATCAGGGGGGTAGGATGTAGCAAAGGGGAGGATTCAGCAGGAGGGAAGGGTGCAAAGCAGGAGGAAGGATGCAGAGCAGGAGGAGAGGATGCACCAGAAGGAGAGGATGCACCAGAAGGGTAGGATGCAGCAGGAGGAGATGATGCAGCAGGAGGGAAGGGTGCAAAGCAGGAGGAAGGATGCAGAGCAGGACAGGAGGATGCATCAGGAGGGGAGGATGCAGCAGGGAGGGAGGATGCAGCAGGAGGGGAGGATGCAGCAGGGAGGGAGGATGCAGAGAAGGTGAGGATGATGCAGAGCAGGAGGAGGATGCAGAGCAGAGGGGAGGATGCACAGCAGAGCGGAGAATGCACCAAGAGGAGTGGTTGCAGATCTGGTGGGGGGGGTGCAGAGCAGGATGGGAGGATGCAGAGCAGGAAGGAAGCATGCAGAGTGGGTGGGGAGAATGCAACAGGAGGGGAGGATGCAGAGCAGGAGGAGGATGCAGATCATGAGGGGAGGATGCAGCAGGAGGGTATGATGCAGAGCAGGTGGGAAGGATGCAAAAGGAGATAAGGATGCAGCAGGAGGGTTGAATGCAGAGCAGAAGGGCAGTGTACAGAGGAGGACTGAAGGATGCATCAGGAGGTGAGGATGCAGAGCAGGAAAGGTATGCCGAGCAGGAGGGGAGCATGCACCTGTTAGCTACGTTGCCCGGGCAGAAGGATATTGAGGCTTTCTGCTCACCTTCTGGGAGAGAGGTATCTCCAGGTACTCACCCAGTGTGTCGACCTCTTTGGTCTGGTGCAGCGCATGCTGTGTGATTCCTCCCTGGGGAAGGTGCAGTGGGAGGGGTGTCGAGGACCCAAGCCGAGCACTGACTCCAACTAGGTGGCAGATCCCTCAGAAGAGGCAGCTTGCTGAGTTCTTCCCTTGAGCCTGGTTTAGGACCTTCAGTTTGTTCCTCAATGAAGTGACGTTGAGGGATGAGGCCAGGTTGAAGAAGTCAGAATGACACAGCTGTCATTGTGCAGGCTGGAAGGACAGCTTGTTATTGTGGTCATGCATATAACATGAAATTTACCATTTAACCCTCTCTAAATGTGCCATCACTGCCATCCACTTGCAGAACCTCTTCATCTTCCCATATGAGTCTGTCGCATTAAACAACTCCCCAGCCCTCAGGCCCTGGTACTCCAGCCTGCTTTCTGTTGCTACAAATTTGACAGCTCAAGGAACCTCAAACCAGTGGAGTCATACAATGTCCCTGGGTGTCTGGTTTATTTCACTGAGCACAGTGTCCTCAGGACCATTTCATATGGTAGCATGTGTCAGAATTCCCTTCCTTTTGGGGCTGTATAGTACTCCACGCATGATTGTCCATGATTGGCTCTTCCTGTGATCCACCCATGCACTCTTGGGCTCTTCCAGGCTTCAGCTCCTGTGCAGAGTGCTGCTGTGGACCTCATGTGCACTGTCTCCCCTATCTCTACCTTCAGCTCTGTGGGGTGTATAGTCGGATGTGGAATCCTGCATCTGATAGCACAGTGCTCGCGTTTTGGAGGGCCATCTGTACTATTAGGGCAGAAGGTATTTAGTAAGCTGTCCCCACAGTCTCACCACTTGCTACTGATTGGTGTTTTTAAGAATGAGAAAGAGCAGCCAGGTTGTAGAAGCTTGGGAAAGAGAAACATGCGCAATTGGTGATGCCTGGCCACAGATGCTTGCAGCCCACCTGGTTTTGCCAGGGGATGAAGAGGGGATGAAGGTGGGGACATACACTGGGAAGAGGCCATGTGCATGCTCTGCAGACAAGAGAGGGTGAGTGAGCCCAAAGGGACAGGCATGACTACACTGGGTGCTCAGGGCAGGAACAGCCCAACTGGGGAAGGGAGGTAGGTTCCAGGGCTCCCTCTAGCTCACCCATGTCAGATCCCGCACCACCCTGCATCAATCAGCCTCTAGCACCCAGACCTGTACCCCACCTGGCACCTCTGCCATGAGTGCTGCCATCTGTATGTGATCCATACATGATCCTTATAATTCTTAAAAATTGTTTTCCTTTTATTTTTCTTTTTATTAACTAAATTTATTTTTATTAGTGCATTACACATTATAGTTGTACTTAATGATGGAATTTGTTATCACATATTCCTAGAAGCACACAATACAGCAATAAAATTTGGTCAATACACCCCCATACCCCTCTGACTCCCCCCTCTTGTCCCCCAACTCCTTGCCTCTCTTCTGGGTTCTGTATTTTTCCTGAAAAAAAGGTACAGTTTCATAATTCTTATACCTATGAAGAATATTTTTATATACATGACTATAGTCTATACAGTGACATACTTATGCATGCTTGGAGTGTGCCTTGCTTTATATGAGTTCCAACATTTGCCCTTCGCCTCCCTTCCTATCATCCCTTGTTCTTCTATGTATTTGACAATAGGATTAAACATTTACATTTTGTAGAGGCATGCAGTATAGCTTGTTCAAATATATTATGCAGTATCTTGCAACTGTATCTCATAAATATTAACATATTGCATTTTTGTTCTATGGTTCTAATCTATGAGTTTATCTACCTTTCCCCTAAGCTTGGGTTTAACTCCAGCCTCCACCAATGAGGGGAAACATTCAACCTTGGACTCTCAGGGTTTGGCTAACTTCACTGAGCATGATTTCTTCCGTTGCCATCCATTTACCTTCAATGGATGCAATATCATTGTTTCTAATAGCTGAGTAGAACTCCATTGTATACATATGTATATACCAGAGCTTTTGGATCCATTCATCCTGTGAGGGGCATCTGTGTTGGTTCCATAATTTAGTTATTATAAATTGAGCTGCTATGAACATAGACTTTGCTGTGTCCTGTAATGTGCTGATTCTAACTCCTCTGGAAAAATACCCAGAAGAGGAATAGCTGGGTCATATGGTGGATCCAACACTAATTTTTTAAGAAGTCTCCACATTGCTTTCCAGAGTGGCTGTACCAGTTTGTAATTCCACCAACAATGTGCTAGTGTTCCTATCTCCCCACAACCCCTCTAGCATTTGTTATTGTTTGATTCTTCATCTTTGCCAGTCTGAATGGAGTGAGGTGAAATCTTAAGGTAGATTTAATTTGCATTTCTCTTATCACTAGTGATTTAGAATATTTTCTCGTGTATTTGGCTTGCTTAATTTCCTCTGTTGAGAAGTTTCTGTTTAGCTCACTGGCCCATTTATTGATTGGATTGTTTATGTTTTGGTTATTGAGTTTTTTTTTAGTTCTTTGTAAATTTTTGATATTAGTCCCCTGTCAGAGGGACCACAGGCCGATTCTCTCCCATTCTGTGGGCTGTCTCTTAACTGTTTTGACTATTTCCTTGGCTGTACATAAACTTTTTAGTTTCATGGCATCCCACTCATTGATTTTTGACTGTAATTCTTTCACTTTAGGAGTCTTATTGAGGAAGTTGTTGCCAACTCCCATATGCCTAAGTCTTGGTCCTAATTTTTCTTCTCGCACTTGTATGGTAGCTGGTTTAATTCCTAAGTCCTTGATCTATTTTGATTTGATTTTTATGCAAGGTAGAGATAAGGATCTAATTTCAATTCTCTGACAATAGCTGTCTAGTTTGTCCAGCATCATTTGTTGAATAGGCTACCTCTCCTCTATGTTATATTTTGTCCCCCCTTATCAAAGATCAGATGTTTAAAAATTTGTGGGTTTGTCTCAGAGTCTTCTATTCTATTCCATTGGTCTTCATTCCTATTTTGATACCAGTACCATGCTGTTTTTAATACCATAGATCCATAGTATAATTTTAGATCTGGTATTGCAAAACCACCTGTTTCAACTTTCTTGCTTAGTAATGTTTTGGCCATTCTGAGTTTCTTGTTGTTCCAAATGAACTTGAGAATTGCTTTTTCTATATCTGTAAAGAATGACATTGAAATCTTGATGGGGATTGCATTGAATTTGTACAGCACTTTTGGCAGAATGGCCATTTTAATTATATTAATTCTGCCTAACCAAGAGCATGGAACATCTTTCCATCTTCTCAGATCTTCCGCAATTTCTGTTTTCAGTGTTTCATAATTTTCCTTGTAGAGGTCTTTTACTTCTCTTGTTAGATTAATTCCTAAGTATTTTATTCTTTTAGAGAAAATTGTAAATGGGACTAATTTCCTAATTTCTTCTTCTGCCCTACTATTGTTTGTATATAGGAAAGCTGTTGATCTTGTAGCCTGCCACTTTGCCAAATCTGTTTATTAGCTCTAGAAGTTTTCTGGTGGAGTTTTTTTGATCTTCCAGATACAGGAACATGTCATCAGCAAAACAGAATATTTTTATTTTCTCCCTTCCTATTCTTATCACTTTTATTTCCTTCTCTTGCCTGATTGCTACAGCCAGGGTCTCAAGGACTATATTGAATAAAAGTGGTGAGAGTGGACAGCTTTTTCTTGTTCCTGAGGTTAGTGGAAATGCTTTCAACTTTTCTCCATTTAGTATGATACTAGCTGAGCTTTTGGCATATATGGCCTTCACAAAGTTAAGTTCCCTTGATCCCTGTTTTCTCTAGAGTTTTGAGCATAAATGGGTGCTGGACTTTATCAAAAGCATTTTATGCATCTATTGAGATGATTATATGGTTTTTATCCTTAATTCTGCTTAAGTGATGAATCCCATTTATTGATTTGCATATGTTGAACCAATCTTGCATTCCTGGAATGAAACCCACTTTGATCATGATGAATTATCTTCTTGATGTGAATCTGGTTTACAAGAACCTTATTAAGGATTTTTATGTCGATGTTCATGAGAGATATTGGTCTGTAGTTTTCTTTTTATGATGTGTCTTTACTGGGTTTTGGTATCAGTTATGGTTGCCTCATAAAAATTGTTCTGGAGAGTTCCTTCCTTTTCAATTTCTTGGAATAGCTTAATGAGGAGAGGTATTAGCTCTTCATCAAAGGTGTGGTAAAACTCAGCAGGAAATCCATCAGGTCCTGGGCTTTTCTTCTTTGGAATACTTTTAATTGCTGTATGGATTTTGGTGCCTATTATTGGGCTGTTTAGGATTTCAATTTCATCCTGTATCAGTTTGGTGATGTTGTATGTGTCTAGAAATTTGTCCATGTCATCAGATTATCTGATTTAGAGGAGTACAGTTTTTCAAAATATGTTCTGATAATCTGTTTGATTTCAATGGGGGTCAGTGATTATCACCCCCATTTTCATTGGTGATTTTGTTGATTTGCTTTGATTCTCTCCTTGTAGTTAGATTAGCTAGAGGTCTGTCAATTTTATTTATTTTTTTGAAGAACCAGCTCTTTGTTTCATCTGTTTTTATTTTTTATTTTTTTTGTTCTCAATTTTGTTGATTTCAGCTTTGATCTTAATTATTTCCTGTCTTCTGCTGGCTTTGGGATTAGACTGCTCTTCCTTTTGTAGGGATTTGAGGTAGAGCATAAGCCTGATTCGTAATGTGGACATTCAGTGCTATAAATTTTCCCCTTAAGAATGCTTTCATGCTGTCCCAGAAGTTTCAATATGTTGTGTCTTCATTCTCATTCTCTTCCAAGAATTCCTTAATTTCTGTTTCTCATGTCTTCTTGGATCCATTCTTCATTTAATAGGGTGTTATTCAGTCTCCATCTATGTGTATGTTTTCTAAAATGGTTTTCACTATTAATTATTAGGTTAATGTCATCATGGCCTGGTAGGATACATGGAATAAAATCTACTTTTATATATTTGCTGAGATTTCCTTTGTAAGCTAGAATATGATCTATTTTGCAGAAGGATCCATGTGCTTCTGAGAAGAAAGTATATCTGCCAATTTGAGGTGGAATATTCTGTAAATGTCTGTTAAGTCTTTTTGATTTATAGTGTTGTTTAGACTGGAGATATCTTTATTGCTTTTTATTTGTTTATTTATTTTCCTTTGGTGATCTGCCTATTGGTGATAAGCAGTATTAAAGTCTCCCAATACTATCGTCCACAAGTGGTTTTATGTCTTTGAATAATTTTCCCACATAGTTGGGGGTGTTAGTGTTTGGAGAGTAGATATTTACTATGGTTTTATCTTCCTGTTATATTGTTCCCTTTACTAGAATGTAGTGGCCTCCTTTATATCTTATGATTAATTTATATTTGAAATCCAGTTTGTCAGATATAAGAATTGCAACTCCAGCTTGCTTTCTTGGGCCATATGCCTAGTAGATTTTTTCCCATCCTTTCACCCTTAATATGTGAGTATCATTGGCTGTAAGGTGAGTTTCCTGTAAGCAGCATATTGTTGGGTTTTGTTTTCTGATCCAATCTGCTAGTCTGTGTCTTTTGATTGGTGCACTGAGACCATTCACATTCAGTGTTAGAATAGTTAGAATAGTTGTGGTTCATAGTCATTGTATTTTATTAGTAAGTTTTATGCTGTCTGGTTGTCTATTGATAACATGTACCTTTATTGAATTTCCTCTGTGGGTTTTGAGGAGTGTTTGCTTGTTCTTCTATCTGGAGTTTATCTTTGAGGATTCTTTGCTGGCTTTCTGTTTACACAGAATGCTGCAAGTTTGATCTAATGAAGTTCTTATTTTCCCCTCAAATTTGAAGCTAAGTTTTTCTGGGTATAGTATTCTTGGCTGCATGTTGTATTCATTCAGACATTGAAAGATCTCCTTCCATGATCATCCTGCTTCCAGAGTCTAAACTGAAAATCAGATGTGATTCTGATTGGTTTGCCTCTGAATGTGATTAGGTGTTTTGCCCTTGCTGCTTTCAGTATTCTTTCCTTGATTTCCCTGTTGTACATTTTGAATATGAGGTGTCTTGTTGAGCTTCTCATTTGAATAGGCCCACTAGGTGTCCTATAAGCTTCCTGGATGAGCATATCTGACTCTATTTTTATATGGGAAAATTTTTCTTTAGGTATTTCATTGAGAATATTCCTTATCCCATTCATTTGTGTTTCAATTTTTTCCTGTATCCCAGTTACTCTTACATTGTTTCTTTACATTTCATCCCAGACATTTTGAAAATTTTGTTCCTGTTCTGTGAGTTTTTCTTTTTTGTCATCTGTGTGCTCAAGCTTACTCAGTCTGTCCTCATTATCAGATGTTCCTTCTTCAAGAGCTGAGGTTCTGTTTTCTGTAAAAGTTAGTCTATTATTAAATTCTTCCATGGTTCCTCTCATGTCATTGACTGCAGATTTTAGCTCTGTTACTTCTTTTGTGAATATGTCTATTAGTTTGATAATAAAGTTTTTCATCTCTTGAGTTCTCTCATTTAGTCCTTCATTATATCTGCTTTTAGCTCATTGTTCCTTTTAATAATCAGATCATTGATGATATTTTCAAGGTTTCATCTTGGTTCTTTTCCATGGCATCCTTTTTAGGGTAGTTGTGGGTTTGAGGTGAACCTCTCCTAGTTTGATTCTTCATTATTGAAGAATCGCTGAATTCTGGATCTCTGAATTGAGATTTCCTGTGGGGAAGGTAGGCAGTTTTCAGGTGGTTTTTCCTTGCAAGTCAAAGGATCAGATCCGCTACCACTTCTTTGATGATCACCTTCTTCCATATGCTACTTCTGCCTGGGTCCTCGTTTTCTCCACCTTTTGGGTCCAGGCTCAAGGTTACAGATCTGAACCTGAATTGTCCTGGGAACCTCCTCCAGTTGGTCCTGAGCAGGGGCTACTCTGGATAAGGGTCCTACCAGTGGTGTCCTGAGCTTCTGCCAGCAGGACTCAGAGAGGCCCAGACAGGTATGCAGGGCATAAGTTAGGCAGAGGCTGCTCCAGGCAGGGATACTCCTCTGGTTGGTCCTGAGCGCATGCCAGTGGGACACAGAGAGACCCAGACAGGCACACAGGGCATCAGCTGATCCTTGTATTTGTTTTTTTAAGGGGAAACACTTATTTTTTTGGCTTTACTAACTTACAGTTGATAAATAAAAGCTGTTCATGTTCAATGTGCAATGTGAAGTTCTGATATTTCCCCCTGTAAAGTGATTCCACCACTCGAAGGAACCCATCACCTCTTGTGCTTCTTTTATTTTCTGTGATGAGAACATTCGAGATCAACCCCCAGCAGTTTCCTTATACAGAATGTGTTGTTATTAACTAGTCACCATGTAGTATAAGAGAGCTCTTGAACTTTCTCTCTTCTAATAGAGTTTTGGGTCCCTGGACTGACATCTCCCACTCCAGCCCTAGCCTCCGATCACCACCCTTCTGCTCTCAATTCTAATATAAATTCTTTCTGGTCTCACACTTGAGTAAGATCATGGGTGAGTACCTTTGTGTGCCTGGATTAGTTCCCTTGGTGTGATGCCTTCCAGATTCACCTGGGTTGTCACGAACGCCAGAATTTCATTTCTCATAGCTGAGTGATGCTCCACCCCAGGGGATGCTGGAGTCTCTAGACTCTTCTCCCTGTCTGTCTTCTGTGAATTGTGCTACCATGGGCTGGGAGTGTCCTGCACACCCTGGTTACCTTTCCTCTGGGTGCCAGTGCAGCAGTAAGGCTGCTGGATTGTTCTAATGCACACCAGGGGTAGAAACCTGATGTGAAAAGTGAGACAGGATGATGAAGTTAAAAAGACAAAGAGAAGGAGGGAAAAACGGAGGGAGGAGGGAATGTTGTAACTAAAGGAGTTCTCACTTTCCACACCTCCAAACTGGGAGGGTTAATCTGGTTGGCTTTAAGGGCTCCTCCAAGTCTCATATTTGTGGCTCTTTAATTCTACTGGGCCAAATTAAAGTCACAACCACTTCACAGTGGTGTTAGTGCTGTGTCAATGAATGATTGCCATTTCTGCATCATAGTGGGACATTCCAAGCATGGTCCAGCCATAAGCTAGCATTTGTTTCAGGTCCCACCCAAACATCAAGCCTTTCTCGCAACCTGCCTCAGGCTCTGCAGATTCCAGTACAAGATGAGAGACAGTGACTGAAACCAGGGGCCTCTGCAGTGACAGATGAGTTAGAAAATTAGAATCAGCACATTATAGTGATACAGCAATATCTATGTTCATAGCAGCTCAATTTACTATTGCTAGAAAATGGAAACAACCCAGATGTCCCTCACTGGATGAATGGATCCAAAAACTGTGGTACATATATACCAGGGAGTTCTACTCAGCAATTAGAAACAATGATATTGCAGCTTTTGAAGGTAGATGGATGGCTATGGAAGAAATTATGCTTAGTAATATCAGCTTAACTCAGAGATCCAAGGGTCAAATGTCTCCATTCATCTGTGGAGGTTGGAACTAGACCCTGGCCATTCAGAAAGGTGGTCCATTATCATGTGTTAAATCCAGATAAGGTGTAATATTATACAGCCTAATACTTCTTTAGAGATATTGTGGGTAAGGGAAGGGAGGGTTACAGGTGGGTAATTGGGGGGGCACTCCTGGGGGGTAAATCTAGTATCCAGAAACTATACAAATTTTATATTATTTGTTAAAAATTTGTATGGTTGTTCAAAAATAAAAAATAATAATAATAAATTTTAAAACAAGAAAAGCCCGTTTTCAAAAAGCAGGCATTGTACCCCTGCCTGCCTCACTGTGCACCTCATGTTCAGAGCATATGCCTTCTCTGAAGCTCATGTGGTACAGAGTATGTACACAGTTTTATGATTAGGAAAATGGCCCTGGAATTTAGGAAGATGCAGATGCTTTCCATGCGCTTAATCTAAAGTCAGTGATGAAAGGAGTGGAAAACCCTATTTTATCCAGAAAAACCGCTTCTATGTGAGACCCTCACGTGTACTTGACTTCAGTCACTCTGCCGGTGCTTTTTGCTGGATGTGCTCTCTACAGAAGACAGTACAGCTGGCCCTACACGTCTGTGGGTTCAACCACCATGGACAGAGACCATATGAAGCAAAGGTCTGTGCTGAGCAGGGACCAGCTGTTTTCTTTCCCTGAACAGTGCAGCAGGGGCAACTCCCTGCTCAGCATGAGCCCAGTGCCAGGTGTTCCGGGTCATCCTGGAGGCTGTGCATGCTGCTCAAGCAGGCACTGCACCACGTTTCCTCAGGAGCTTGAGCATCCCAGGCTCCTGGAACCCACCCCAGAGTGCTATGTCCAGCTACAAAGGGCTGATGGTTTATTGCATTTATGAAAACTCTTATATTAACTCAAATTTTGCATTGGTAGGTAAATTGAAAGGTAAAATGGGAAAATTTGTCAGATTAAGTAATCAAAGAATATTAAGCCATATTATAAGTGAAGAAAATGGGCATGCTATGCAGTTTTTAAACATGTGGGTGTTGGCATAGCACCTGCTACCCCAAGTCCCTCCTCCGGACAGCCGTGCTAGTATGGTTTGGGTGTGAGGTGTTCCCAAAAGCTCACATGTGATAATCCAGGAAAGCTGAGGTGAAATGACTGGGTTATGACAGCCTTAACCCAATCAGCGAGGGAATCCCCTGATGAGATGAGGCTTCCCACTGGTGGTGTGGCTAGAGGAGGTGGTCATAGGGGCATGCCTTTGAGGAATATATTTTGTATCTGATGTGGAACCTCTCTCCCTCTGCTCCCTGGAGCCTTGCTTTCTGCCATGTAGTTCAGCCTCACCTTGAGTCCTGAGAAATGGAGTGGGCCGTCTCTGGTCTATACCTCAGAACTTGGATCACAGCAATGAAAAAGCTATATGACACAGGCACACTGCAGAAACGTCTCCGTGGTGGGGGTCCTTGGCCTGAATGAATCCTGCCTGGCACACGCATGGGAGAATGGCACACCAGTTGGGATTCCTAGCCTTTTAACAGGAGCTTCCCTTTAGGATATTCACTTGTCTTCTTAGGTAAAGAACCCTGACCATGCATACACTTATGTTAACTTAATGACTTTGGGGACATTCATACTTCTGTCCTCAAGGCAAATTCTAGCAATTTCTAGACCATGGAAGCAGCGTCATGCTACCCTCTTGTGCAGAGAAGGCAGGATGCCCCTCCTTCAGTGTTTGGGTATCTGCATTTCCCCCGCCTCCACCCTACGCCCTCCCTCGCCCAACACTGCCTCTGCACCTGGTGCCCCCTCTGCAGTGCCAGCAAGCAGGTCATTAGTCCATGCTGTGGAACAGGAGGAGGTGTTGATGTGCAGCCACCTTTCCATGCCTGTGAACTGAGGGAATTCACTGTGACAATTCCATTTCAAATTTTTATTTCTATGCAAACAAATTAAACTCAGTTTTAAAGTTATACATTTAATATTTGAAAAAATTAGGGTATCAAGGTTTTTCATGTAGATTTCTGGAATGCATTCTATAACTTTGCTCCTAAATATTTCTATTTAACTTCTACAACTTCAAGCCTCGTCATGCCAAATGACACATGGCACCTTCCTGAGAGGGTTCCATTCTGTGCCGTATGAGTGCTCTCCCCTCTTGGGAAGCGCTGCACCAGTGACCTCCAGGCCTGTGGCCCCCAGCTTAGCAGTCCTCATGCAGTGGTCATTAGAAGGAAAACAGATGCGTGGCTGCCAGGTCTGTAACGGAATGAGCTGTTGGAGGCACTCACCACGGGCTCTGAA
The DNA here is from genome assembly GCA_004027875.1 of Aplodontia rufa. NCBI lineage: Eukaryota > Metazoa > Chordata > Mammalia > Rodentia > Aplodontiidae > Aplodontia > Aplodontia rufa. Next base: position 34,203 of record PVKS010004450.1, on the reverse strand, counting down.
AACAGTCAGGCCAAGCACGGTGTGCAATGCACACAGGATTTCAGTGTTTTGACTCGGGACAATAAAGAATGAAGTTGGACAAAGTGAAGAACCCAAATAAAACTATCATTAAGTTGTTTGCTCAAAAGTGAATGAACTTGGAAATGCCCAGGCCTATTTAAGGGTCCCAACGCCACCCTCTCAGTGTCCCCTCTGAAGGAGAGAGCGGATCAGCCATCGCAGGAGGTGCTTACCCTGGGGCTAGGGCTAGAGCAGGATCCTGGAGTTCCCACCTCACCCTAGCAGCAGGTAAGCAGGGGCTCCAGTGGAACAGGAGCCGTCGCACATCTCATTGGAGTCTGGAGGTGTACAGGCAGCTGAATCAGAGCTGTGAGCACTCCTGGAAAGCAAACAAGCACAAGGAGAAGACAGAGGGAGGAGGAAGCTTCCAGGGTGGGCTCAGTCGCATCCAGCTGCAGCTCTGCGTGTGGACCAGATCTCTGTGCTTGGCAGCTGCCTGTGTCCAGCAGCACCCAGCCTCCACCCGGTGGACACACAGCCTCCCCCGCTGCAGGCAGTGACAACCAGGAATGCTTCTTAGTACTGCCAGCATGCCCTGAGGCGAGACCACCTCTCTTGATGACAGTCCTCATTCCCACACCAGAACTGCTGTAAAATCCAGGGTTTCTTTGAAAGAAAGCAAGAAGAGACTTGAATTTGCTCACAGAAGTCTATGTTGACTTTAACATTTTGAAAAGATCCTTAAAATGAAACATCAAAGTACAACCCAAGAGGTAGGTAGGGGAAGGGGAAGCGAAAGGATAGTTTGGGGCTCAAGCTTGTCCTGTGAGTTCAGGGGGTTTGAACAGTGGATACAGGGGACACCATGTGCTGTTGGGATGGGCCACAGTGCAGGGGGTGGTGCCCAGGTAAGCAGGTGCTATGCTTGCTGATGGGCAGAAGTCAAGGAGACTATGAGCCCAGCTGGCAGGCACAGCCCCTTCCAGTGTCCCACTTTCCACAGGGGCCTGCTGCTGGGCACTGCCAGGCAGGGCCAGGTCCCATGTGCAATCTCTGCCTGTCACCCATAGCCAGGTTCTCACACACCTCTGTGATGGCCTGTTGAACCCTCTGGTCAGGTGCAAGAAGTAGAGGTTGACACCTGCCATGTGTCATGGAGTGCTGACCCGGCTGCCTGAGCTGAGGAGTTGATCTCCCTTGCCTGTGCCCAGGGTATGTACCCACAGAAGAGGCATTCATCTTAGGTGAAGCCAGAGAGCACACACACATGCTGTACACACGCAAATTCGAATAGCTCCTTGCTTGTTTCACACTTCCAGACTGACCCTCCTGAATCACCTTATTGCAATAGAGCTCAAGCTGGCAACTTCTACAACAGATAAGTGGTTTCCATACTGGGCGAGCGATCTTGGGCAGAAGTGATAATGGAGGGAGGGAAAGTGATAGAGGTTGGTTCAGTAAGAAGCCACAGCTGATCTTGTCCACCTTTTTCCATCTCAGTGATCTTGTCTTGGTTCACTTTTCTCAGGTTTTGTATCTACATGACCTAGAGTGCTCATTTTTAAACTGTGGGCTGCAGCTCATTAATGGACAAAGAATTCAAGTTACAGGGTCACTACCAGCAATGTTAACAATGGAAACAAGAGTAAAAGAGCAAATAATAGGAAACACCAAAGAGTAGTGTCTAGTGGGGGATCTGTAGCTATGAGTGTCCCCAAGTGTGTGTGGAATAGTTCTCATACTGCAGGACATGATCTAAAATGTTTGCAAGCCACTGGCAGAGTGACACCTTGGGAAAATCAGGGTTGGCACCCAAGGGAGTCGCTTGCATGCAGCCAGGCATGTGTGTGGACATGTGGCAGCTTTGACAATGGCCTCACTGCCTGGAAACTCCAGCAATCCCTGACCCTCCTGCTCCTTGGACTCTGTTCAAAAAGCAGGGAGGCTGTGGAGGGAAAGACTACTTCCTGCCTCAGGATTAAGGTGATAACCAGAGTCCCCCAGACCATAGATGAGGAGTGACTCCAGAGCATTGGATGAGAGTTTGCCACTATCCTACCTGGTGTGGCCAGTACAGGTGTAAATTGCATTTCAGGGGGCTGTGGAGCACAGTGTGGGGAAACTGAGCACCAGGCCCCCACTTTATGTCACCCCAAAGTGTGAGCTCCATGGTGAAGAAGTCCACTTGCAGACGGCAAAGGCTAAGAGCCCTGCTCCCAAGATTATTTCTGGATTCCAAAGACTATTGGTGACTCCAGCTTTGCCTCATCAATTACATATGTCATCATCAGGCTCCTGTTCAAAAGGGCATCCAAAAATGAATTAAAACTCATGCAAAGAGTTTTTGTCATTTGGATACAGACCAGTTGGAAAGGTGCATGGTGTCCCTGGAGATGTACCAGACTGATGTACTAATGAAATGGGTCAGTGGTGGCTTGAACATCAGAAAGGTTTTCAGGAAGCAGGTTTATTAATTAATGTTGCACCATGATGCAGGATGCAGAACAGCTGCGCTTTCTGAATGATATGGAATGGAAATTCTAGAAATTTATACTCTTTAGGAGGTTACAGCATATTTTTAGTTTTCAGTACCTACTGATTTTAAAAGGAAACTACAAAACAATGATTATCTGCATTGAATGCAAACAGCGCAGGTACAAACAGCTTTTCAGGAAAGAGAGAGGGCAAAGCAATTAAAAGGTCAGTATATAAGCCACTGTAAATCCCTGTGTTCCATAAGATCTCTGAGCACAGGAAAGCAAACGAGCAGATAGAAGACTTCCTTACATCTTCGCAGTCTCAATCCCTGACTTAATTAGGAGGAATTTAAAATCGTGTTCCAAATGAAAACAGTCTCCTGCAAGGGAGGGATATTTTCCTTACTTCTGGGGAGCCTCCTCATTCCATGGGTTCCCTACTTCATTTCCTCCCATTGATGCCTTATCATTAAGTTTATTTTTAAACTAAGGCATTGTCTTCTTGGTTTAATATTTTATATAATGTCATAATCTTCGCTGCTGTCCTTCTTTCAACAGCATGGAATGGTTTTCATGCAAAGGAGAGCCAAGCATGGAAGTATCAAACAAATTAACAGCATAACTACTATGATGCCAGTTAAACTTTTAAATCCACCAAAAGTAGAAAACAAGCCTCCAAACAGTGAGTCTGATTCCCATCTCTTGAAACCCTTTCAGGTTTGGACCACCACACGTGCTAATTTTCTAATGTTGCAGGTTATATTTTAAACCATTTGTCTATTTGTCATCTATTTGGAGACAGCATTACTCCTTTTTTTTTGCCAGCAGTACCAAGCTCCTTTGGGCAAGTCCTTTTAATTTATATGCAATGATTTTTTGAATTTTTTCCCAGTATCAAGTGATCTCAGAATTATAACATTTTTCTAATGGGCAGGACCCATATACATTTTATTAATTATATCTACTTTGTAATGGACCATTTTAACACATGGAGTACATGGTGGATAAAGGCATGGATCCAGTCATAGTGGCAAGCAATTGCATATGGTGGCCACTGAACACCATATTTTTACCTACATAGGTCCAACTATATCTACCTAATAACATCCAGCAAGTCCTATACAAGCAAATTAGAAAAGTACAAATAAAATTTTGTTACCAAGAGTCCAGTTCTCAGGGATCGCTGTCACCAGTCCTATAGCAAACACCAAGAAAAGGACTATATATCCAGTCAGAAGCAAAGGATGGCATTGCATCTCAATGTAAGAACCATCTCAGAGGATAAAATAGTCCATTTGTCCAGCTAGAAAGTTAGTCTTCCGTGCACTTGGATCAGCCAGTCTCAGGGTGGTTGAGGCAAGGTTGACATCTCAAGCTTGGCAGTGTGTAGTCTGGTCAGCTGCTGGGGCATCTGGGGCAGTACTGTCGGGAGTGGGGCCCGAATGGCGGCACTGATATCTATGCCTGCAGGTGACCACTCTCTCTGAGAGATTGCACGTTCAGTGACAGATGCAATGAGACAAGTTCCGTTTAATATTCTTTATTTAACACAGAACTCGAGGGTATTGATATCACAATTCTCAAGGGATGTCACACTACAAATCATACTCTCCTACATTCTTATCTTACTTAGTCACAGCACACATAATATAATCTAATAATTGCGCACCACTTATAGGCTATTCCTAATGCAATAAGCTCAAGGCAATAGGTAAGGAAGAATAAGCTCATAGTCCTCTCACCAGCATCGGTGTGATGTCCATGGTTACCAGCAGAATGCACGCAGAGTCGCAGGTCAGGAACTCTCCAGGAGCGGAGGTCAAATTGCAGGGAGCTGAGGAATCAGGCAGGCAGGCAGGCACTCTCCAGAGAGCTGAGATCAGGCGCTCTCCAGAAGGAGTCAAAGTTGCTGGGTTCAGCGTAGCAGGCTGCTTCAGACTCTGGCGCAGAGTTGCTGGGTTTGATGGCAGGTTAAGCGGGTTGCGAGGGATGGAGAGGAGGCATGCAATGGGCATAAGGACCAATGTCAATACGCTTCCATTGTGGAGTATGTCTCCGGATTTCTTGGTTGCAGGCCTCTGTTTTTATCCTCTTTTATTGAGGTCCAGGCCCACTTGTGGGTTTTCTCATTAGTATGGATTTTTGGGTAGGTCTCACTTGGTTAGCACGATAAGGGTCCGCCCAATTGTGGGTTTTCTCATTAGTGTGGATATTTCGGTAGGTCTTACAGCTGCTAATCTGCTGCGAGTTTACTGTTATCTGGTACAATGCAGGAGCTGTGGCTCAGGCTAAGTTGCTTCACTGCGTGACTTACATTTTGGAAGCTTGCTTTGTGTACTAGATTATGTCTCTGTCCACTCTGGACAGCTGTTGTCCTCCTAATCCTCAAGTTTGTCTGGTGCCTCCTTCTTCTGGATGGTCAGCTTAGGGGCCTTCTCAGTCAGCAGCAGCAGGCTCAAGCCTGGTGTTTTCCTTAAAGCCTGAAGTTGTGATCTTAATGTTAACGCTCTAATTTCCTTTAAGTTTCTAATTTTCAGCAGTGCAATAGGGAGGATTTCATCTCAATGTAAGTGAGTTTTTTGATACAATTTACCTAACTGAGCCCTTAAAGTTTTATTTATCTATTTTACCAAAACGTTGCGGTCTATAAGCAGTACGGAGCCTCCATCTGATATTTAAACTTCTGCTCAATAATTGTATTACCTCTGCCACAAAAGTTGGCCCATTGTTTTAGCTGACTGCTATCAAGAGGCCAAACCTGGGAATAATTTCCTGAAGGAACATCCTGGCTACCTCTCAAGCTTTTTCTGTGGGGGCTAGGAAGACTTTTATCCACCCAGAGTAAGAGCACAAAAACCAAAAGATACTTATAGCCCTTTGAGCATGGGCAGTTCAGTAAAGTCTACTTTGGAACCATCCTAACATGAGTAAAGTGAGGGACTAGTCTTATTTCAGGCAAAGATGGGCTTTGTTTTCTTTTAGAGAGAGAGAGGAAATAAATTTTACTTAGTTTTTCATGTGGTCTTCGTTGCACCAACACTCAGTTGTATACATAGTGCTGGGGTTTGAACCTGGGTCTTTGCGCATGCCAGGCAAGTGCTGTAACCCCTGAGCCACTGCTCCAGCCCCAAAGATGGGCTTTTAACAAAATCTTAAGTAAAGCGTTTTATCTCTGGAGCTGATTTTTTGTCTCTTTAAAATATTATTTTATAAAAATTTTATATGTATTATTGTTGTATCTATTGAGTATCATTTAACACATTACATCTGAAACATGAATCAGAGACTCAGAGAGCTCTTAACTTAGACTCTCCCCGTTACCTTTTTAAAAACACATTTAGATTTCCATTTTATTGTAAAGAGTAACATAAATTTTATATATAACTTATTGATAACAGGTTACAAAACATCAGATGACATAAATACCAGTATAATTGGTTATTTTATGTAAATTTGAAGGAATCTATAGTTTTGGAAACACTAATTTGATAAAATATTTTCCTAAGCTTTACATTTTAAAAGGCTTACATACTTAAAAAAAATACATGAATACATCTAGTATGCAGAGAAGCCAGCATTGCATAGACAATTTTACATTAATTTAGTTTAAAATTTAGAATACATAGTGTCAAGTAGCAATAATCATAGATCTTCATGAGTTACCAAATGCTGACAAAGATCAAAGAATAATTCTAAATCTTATACATTTAAGAAAAAGTGTTAAATATCAGAAATTGGCTTCATCAAGGTAAATAAAGATAAGCCAGGTCTTTTAAAGGCCATATGACCTTTTTTTTTTTTAAGAAAGAAGGGACAGTGAGAGAGAAACAGAGAAGCAATTTTCTTTTAAAGAGAGAGGGACAGTGAGAGAGACAGAGAAAGAGAGAAATAACTTTATTTAGTTTTTCACATGGCTTAGTTGCTCCAACACTCAGTTGTGTATGTGGTGCTGGGGTTTGAATCCGGGTCCTCCTGCTTGCCAGGCAAGCGCCGAAACCGCTGAGCCACCACTCCAGCCCCAAGAGAAGCAATTTTTATTTAGTTTTTCATGTGACTTTCATTCCTCCGACACTTTGTTGTGTACGTGGTGCTAGGGTTCAAACTTGCATACTCGCACACTCAAGGCAAGCGCCATAACTGCCGAGCCACCCCCATATGGTCTTTTATATTTGATACCATGTACAAGAGAAAGCATGTATTGGTCAACTTGTCATTAAACCTATATAAACCTTTACATAAGGTTTAGATAAAGTTCATATTAGCATGGTTTTCAGATTATACACATTTCCAAATATATATGTGTGTGTATGTATATATGTATAAAATGTTAACCATATTGTAGTAACTCAGAATAATAGTTGTTCATTTAATCAGTTATCAAGTAATCATTTAAAAACTTTAAAATAAATGCACATACCCAAATTTTTAAGACTTAGACTCCTAAGTAATAAAATCTAACAGACATAAGGAAATTACCTTGATAGATAGCAGCAGATCAGTGTTTTAAGAAACCCATCTTATCTTAAAACATGGAGAATTAGATTCTGATGTATTGCAGTTCATCAGCATTGTTCCTTAGGAGAAGCCTTAAACAACTTTAATTGACTGTGCTAATTACAGCCAACTTATCACACACACACACAATTTTTTTTGTATCTTAACAGATTTATTCACTATCACATGTTATCTTCAAAATTTCAATAATTACTTAAAACTACATTCAAGTTATTTAGCTGTGACAATTTTGTTTCAAATGTGCTAATATCAAAAAGACTGATCTTTTTTCCTTTTATTGGTATAATGATTTTAAGTAAAGCAAGAACCACAAAGGAACCTGATTCCCTTTATGGTCAGGGTGAAACAGTTACAGAAATAAACAAAGGGACATTGGAGGTACTTAAAGACTTTACAGTTTTCCTTGTTTAAAAATATATGCAGGGAACTTCCAAGATATCTAAATGCTTTTGAATATGTCATGGGTTTCAGGAATGAAGCAGATTTGTGGAACATACAGGGAGAAGAAATTCAAATTCTTTTTCCCACATTATATAATCCCAGGGAGAATGCATTCTTTTCCTATGTGTAGTAGAATCTCTTAAGTGGGATCAGAGAACTGAGCTTAAGGTAATTTTCACATGGTATATATTGAATATATACTAGGTTTGTCTTACAAGTGATTTTTACATTTGTCACATGTAACATAACTTTACTATTTTTTAAAAAGTTAAATGATCAAGTGTGATTTCATTTATGCCCTGACACAATCTTGTTTGGGGTGGTTGTTTTGTTTTCATGTTTTCACCCTCAGGTAGGTATGCAGACAAATACTTCAGAGTAGCCAGATGGCCAGGGGGGTCACAGGCCTGAGGATCTTACTCAAAACCAGCACTGGAGATACAGGTGGACCAAAAGTTGGAACTGGGTAAAACTTAAAAGAATCACACACACAGATTTTTTTTAATCTTTAAAAATGTTTATTGCTATTTTCTTTTTTTATTATTGAACAGCCATACAAGTTTTTAACAAATAATATAAAATGTGAATAGATTCTGGATATTAGATTTACCCCAGGAGAGCCCCCCCAATTACCCACCGTTATCCCTCCCTTCCCCTTTCCACAATATCTCTACAAAAGGATTATGTTGTATAACATTACACCTTATCTGGATTTAACACATGATAATAGACCACCTCTCTCAATGGCCAGGGTCTAGATCCATCCTCCACAGATGAGTGGAGACATTCGACCCTTGGTTCTCTGGGTTAAGCTGATTTTACTCAGCATAATTTCTTCCATAGCCATCCATTTACCTTCAAAGGCTGCAATATCATTGTTTCTAATTGCTGTGTAAAATTCCATGGTATCAATGTACCACAGTTTTTAGATCCATTCGTCCAGTGAGGGACATCTGGGTTGATTCATAATCTAGCAATAGTAAATTGTGCTGCTATGAACATAGATATTGCTGTGTCACTATAATGTGCTGATTCTAAATCCCCTGGAAAAATACCCAGGAGTGGAATAGCAGGATCATATGGTGGAGTCATCCCTAGTTTTTTAAGGATTCTCCACACTGCTTTCCAGAGGGGCTGTACCAGTCTGCAGCTCCACCAACAGTGCACACACACAATTTTTGAAATTTACTCTACAAACCTTCTTCAGCTTACTTAGACACTCATAACTTACTTTTCTTAACATACAAAATACTTTTTTTTATCCAGAAGCATTTTTCTTTTAATTTCCCATACCAAAATATATTTCCATACCTTATAACTTTCTTATCTCTTTCTACTTTTAGTTGTTGATTCTTTTTCTAAATTTACATTCTGAAGCAATGCTTATAAAATTTCTGAACTTTTAATTGCTCCTTTTAATATAATCAAATATTTTATTATTTATAGTACTTTAATTGAAACATACCTGAAACCTTTTATACTCTTTACATATCAAATTATGTCTGTTACAATTTTGACTTTTAGTAAGCTTATTCCTAGTGAAGACCCAAAACAGCAATTTTAAACCATTTTTTAAAAATTAATTTGTAAAAGCACATTTAATAAACCCCAATATATGTCATCATATGGAATTTAAGAAGCCTAGAGTACTTGAATTTATATTTAACAATTGTTATTTTAGCATTTTAACTTTTTAAATTAATCAGATGTCCCCTCTAACAAACACATTTATTATTAATTCCATTTATGTTGAATCTAATTTACTCATTTTTAAAACTGTTAACTTTAGGTTATCCACATAAATCAAGACATAGTTTCCCTGCTGAAGAGAGAAAAAGAAATCCTAGAAGCAAAGCAAATTACGTTTTAAACATTTTATAGAAGCCAACAACTTAATTGGCCACAACAGGGGTCCACTTCATGTGTTGAATCTAGCTCTTGCTGCCGTTGGCCTTTGAGGCCTCCTTTAAAATAGACCTCTTAGTAACATGGATATAAGTGACTCAGAATTTCAAAGGCACCTTTACCCTTACCAATGTAGATCAACCGTTTTATTAAAGCTATATTTAAGTCATGTGAACTAAAAGGCCTTTGGATCCATTTATTAAATTTATGAGTTCTCAGTTATCTATAAGCCAATTGGTGTGTACACAACATAAAACAGACAGAAAACGAATTTGTAGCTTCTTAATAGGTCTTAGATCTCCACATTTTTTCATAGTCTTTATTAGATTCAACCCTTTAGAAATTAAAACAACCCTATCATAGACCTTTATATTATGACTTAAACCTCATGAAACCCCAAGTTAGGACACATTTGGACTTTGTAGCCCAAAGTCGTGGAGCCAAAAATAACTGTAGCCATTTCACATGTGCTCATGAATTTGCAACAATGCTTCCCCCCTTTGGGGGACTTTTGATGCCCCCCTTGAGGAGCCCCTGCGACTGATGGCCATTCTACATCAAAGGCTGGCCATTTTAATTCACGGGGCGCATGTAGCTTCTGCTGGGTGAGCTTATCCCACAGTCACCACTAAGATCTTTCTTAAAGTGTTTAGCATGAACTCTGAAGGACTAAGTTTACCCTGTGTGCCTCCCACTTTGCATTTTGCATTGGTGTTGCACACTTTTACACACTTTCATACAGACTTGGTCAGAACAAAATTTCTAGACTGCCCCATTTCCAAAATTCCAAACCCAAAGGGATCACAGCTTCCACTCTGCTCTCTGACTCTGAACAGAGACTACCCAGGTGACTCCCTGGGCACTCAGCTCCAATTCCTCTTGGAAATTGCTCAGGGACCCTCAGAGGTTGATCAAGTGTCTCTTCTACTGACAGGGGAAGTCAGGTAGGCTCCCCTTAGAGGAACTGGGCCCTTACCTGTTCAGTCAGGTGGTGCTCCAAGTTCTCCATTCCTGGTTCTCTAATCCATGAATATTCCTCTAGTCATGGGCTCTGTTGTGCTTCAGGAAGCCAGATGAATTGCCTCCTCTAGGGGTAGAGTTGCCTGTGGTACACTAAGGGGAAGTTTCATCCTCCACCATCCCGGCAAGGCTTGACCCCACAGACAAGAGACAGAAAAGCCAGTTTGTCCACCTCCACTGTCCACCTCCACTGTCCACCTCCACTGTCCACCTCCACTGTCCACCTGGGATGCCAAGATGAAATGGGACAATTGAGGCTCAAGCACTGGAGAGATTCTCAGGAAGCAGGTTTATTGATTTATGTTGCAACATGACCCACAATGCATAACAGCTGCACTTTCTGGATGATATGGAACCAGAAATCTAGCAATTTATACTCTTCAGGAGATTACATAATACACTTAGTTTTCAATACCAATTGATTTTAAAAGGAAATTACAAAATGATGGTTATCCGCAAAGAACGCAAACAACTTCAGTATAAAAAGCTTGTCAGGAAAGGGAGAGGAAATGAAGGGTTACGATATATGCACTGTAAATCTATCTGCTCGGTCACAACTCCCACGACAGGCAGGGAAAGGAAACAAGCAGATAGAAGATTACTGCCATCTGTCTGGTTTTGGAAAGAGTCTCCTAAAAGGTAGGTAAATACTGATTACTAGCATATGTCCCTGGAGAGCAGGTCCTGCTGATATGTTAGTGGTGACCTTAGAGATCAGGTCCTCCTAATGTACTGGGAGGTGTCCCTAGGGAGCAGGTCCTGCTGATGTACTAGGAGATGTCCCCAGAGAACAGGACTTGCTGATGCACTAGGATGTGTCCCTGGAGGTCATGTCCTGCTGATGAACTAAGAGGTGTCCCTGGAGAACAGGACTTGCTGATGCACTAGGAGGTGTCCCTGGAGAGCAGATCCTGCTTATGGTCTAGTGGTTTTCCTGGAGAGCAGGTCCTCCTGATGCACTGGGATGTGTCCCTGGAGAGCAGGTCCTGCTGATGCACTGGAGGTATCTCTGGAGAGCAGATACTGCTGATGGTCTAGCCATTTTCCTAGAGAGAAGGCCCTGCTGATCGTCTAGTGGTTATCCTGGACAGCAGATCCTGCTGATGCATTGGGGCATCCCTGGAGAGCAAGTCTGGCTGATGGTCTAGCCGTTTTCCTAGAGAGCAGGCCCTGAAGATGTACTAGGGGTGTCCCTGGAGAGCCTGTCCTGCTGATATACTAGGAGATGTCCCTGGAGAGCAGGTCCTGAGCCCTTCTTGGCATCATGTATCCATGTGTTCTCAGAAGTCGATGTCCTTAAACCAGCATTGGCTATGTTCTGGCGTACGCCCTCGGAATCATCAGCAGGTCAGGCATTTCCATCAAAGCAGAAGCATAAGATGATCCAAATCTTCATGAAAAAGAGATTGGTTTAGATTAAGGAGCCACCATTTGTATCAAGAGAGCTCAAGTAGAAAAGGACTTGGAAAGTAATCATAATTATTTCACTTTTGTGAAGTCAGTGTCATTTCACAAAGTTGCTTTTCTAGCACAGAAGGTAAGTTAAAACCTTTTGACCCCAAGAATAATGAGATTAGGTCTACAACTAATAGCAATTTTTTGTGTGCTTGGAAGCCATTGTTTGGGAATGTTGCAATAAAGATCTGGGTAAAAGCTATTTATTGAGCCCATAAATAAGATGTCATTTGGTCATTAATTGCAACTAAGTTGCAAATGCACTCCCAATACTCCTTAATCAAAAATAAAATGAAATTCTGAGACAGAATCAGAGTTGAACACATGAGTTCATAATTACAAATTCTCTATGTTCTATTTGTACTGCACTACCAAAAGGCATCTATGGGCAATTTTTTAAATCACAGCTTTGTGTACATGTAATCAGTAGGGCATTTTTAAAAAAGCTTCTCCTGTATCTTGGAAATTATTGGTCTTGCAGTTGAACCTGCTGGTCAACAAACCAGGATAAGCCATGGGAGTAAGGTGTGCGTGTACAACAAGGCATCAGGTGTGTGTGTGTGTGTGTGCGCGCGCGCGTGCAGACATGTGCCTGATAACCATGTCAAGGCATCAGAGTTAACGAAGCCCTAATATTAGCTGAGACTGTTTTGGATGAACAAGAACTTCCCTCCAATCAACTGTGTTTCCGAGATGGCCCTGGGCTACCTTTGCCTAAGTGAGAGGCTGGAGCTTCCCAGTGTCCATCTTGTAAGTTATTCCTGGTCATCAAGGTCAGACACTTGGAGTCACCATCACAAAGGATGACATAGGGCTGCCTGGGAGCAAAGGTGGTGCACCTACCTGGTCACCTGCCTGGCTGCCTGCTGGAGGCCCAGAACATCATTCTGTGCACAGCAGTAGCCTTAGGACACACTTTAGGTTGGAGACCCAGAGGCCAACCTCAGTACCAGGCCCTCAGACCTGTGCCTCCAACATATCCCAGATGGCTCTCTGGCTGTTACCACCCTAGCATACGCTCAAGGTACCCAAGAAAGAGGATGCAGCTTACCCTCTCCATTGCCAGGAAACCTGGAAGATTCATTGGGCCCCATTCCAAGGGATGAATCAGTAGCCTACCTCTGTCCCCTGCACAACTGCCAGGACACAGGTGTCACTGTGAAGATCACAGAGGATGGCAGGGTTCCAGGTGCTCTGTGTCCTGACCTCTAGGGTGCCTGGTGCACCATGTCTTGACCTCTGGGGTGCATGGTGCTCTGTGTCCTGATCTCTAGGGTGCCTGGTGCTCCGTATCCTGAACTCTAAGGTGCCTGGTATTCTGTGTCCTAAGCTCTGGGGTGCCTGGTGCTCCATGTCTTGACATCTAGGATATTTGGTGCTCCATGTCCTGAGCTCTAGGGTGCCTGGTGCTCTGTATCTTGACCTCTAGGGTACCTGGTGCCCCATGTCTTGACATCTAGGATACCTGGTGCTCTGTGTCTTCACCTCTAGTATGTATGGTGCTCCATGAATTCACCTCTGTGGTGCATGGTGCTCCATGTCCTGACCTCTAGTGTGCCTGGTGCTCTGCTTCCTGAGCTCTAGGGTGCCTCGTGCTTCATGTCTTGACATCTAGGATACCTGGTGCTCCTTGTCCTAACCTCTAGAGTGCATGGTGCTCCATGTTTTGACCTCGAGGGTACCTGGTGCTCCGTGTCCTGACCTCTAGTGTGCCTGGTGCTCTGTGTCCTGACTTCTAGTGTGCCTGGTGATCTGTATCTTGACCTCTAGTGTGCATGGTGCTCCATGACCTGACCTTTAGGGTGCCTGGTACTCCATCTATGTCCCATCCTCTAGGGTGCCTTGTGCCCCACGTCTTGACATCTAGGATACCTGGTGCTCCGTGTGTTCACCTCTATGGTGCATGGTGCTGTGTGTCCTGACCTCTAGTGTGCCTGGTGCTTCATTTCCTGAGCTCAAGGGTGCCTGATGTGCCATGTCTTGACATCTAGGATACCTAGTGCTCCTTGTCCTAACCTCTAGGGTACATGGTGCTCTATGTACTGACCTTTAGAGTGCATGGTGCTCCATGTACTGACCTCTAGGGTGCACAGTGTTCCATATACTGACCTCTAGGGTGCTGATGCTCCATGTCTTGAGCTCTAGGGTGCCCGGTGCTCCATGTCTTGTACTCTAGCATGCTGCAGTGTGGACTGCATCAGTCATGGTGTTGGCACTTGTTGTCTCTAGCCCTTGTCTGAACACCCATAATAGGAGGGCATTTGATGGATTGGGGTCACTTCTATGGCAGACCTTGTCCTCTAGCCTTGACATATGGTGAAGTGAGATGGAGTCATGTCCATGCACCTCAGCGAGAGGATTGGTGCTGTGGGAGGAGGGGGTTCTGCTGGTCACTTGTGGGCCAGGACTCACTAAGTACTGGGCATGGGTGTGGCTGACCCCAGTAGATCAGGAATGTGACAGCCTGGGTGGAGCTCAGCTGGTTGGCAGGAGAGCTGCCTAAGAGGTGGACAAGGGGGATGAGGATCTGACCTGACTGGGTCCCTGCAATGGACATATGCCTAAAAAAACAACAGTCCCTGCAAGATGTGACAGATTGGTGACAGCCAGCGACTTCGCCCAGCATGTGCTCTGAAGGAATCTCCCCTTCTGTGGGATTCAGCTCAGGGCCTGTTGCTGCTTGATGGAGAAGCTTGAGCCCAGGGCTGTTAGAACTGGGGAAAGCAGCTTCTCAGAGCTCAATTCTGCCATCTGCGAGGGGCCTGGGCTGATCCCTCCTGGGGATGGTGACTGACTGGAATGCTGTGAAAGCAGAGCCACACAGTGCACTGATTCCCCTAAGGAGGCACTGGCCAAACGGGACAAGAGGGCAGTTGACAGCGGCATCAGCTGTGTCCTCACGATGGCCTGGCACAGTCTATGGTGTCCACCTGGATCAGCTTCTGTATTGCTCACAGGCTACTCTGAGGCAGGCTAACGGCATCTGCACTTCACCATGGGGAAGGACATGCGCTATGGCAGGGCAGGTGGTGGAGGCGCTGGCTCCATTCCTGCAGGGCCACCAGGCCTCTGGGCTCCCCCAAGCTTGCAATCTAATGATGTGTGCATGCTCACTGGTGAGAGGGTGTATGTCTCACAGTGTCTATTGGGCACGCTGACCACTTCTGTGCCCCGTGCACATTTGGCTGTCCCTGTGTGAGTGCGTATGCGCGTGGCTGTATGCACGAATATTGTGCTAGGGTGGAAGTGATGAGGAGGGGGTGGCCAAGACATCCTGATGTAATCAAGATGACTGCCCATCCTTAAGGTCCAGACAGGTGGGCCTCTCCTGCCGCCATCTGTTTCCCTGCCATATGCTGAATTCCAGATCTGTTCTTCAGGACAGGAATGGTCCTGGTCCTTTCCTCACACCGGCAGCTGAGGGAGCTTACACTGTAGACCCTGGAACAGATGAATGTGGTAACATCCCTGGAAAGTTCAGCTAAAGATTCTACTAACACTTAGAGAAGGGGAGGCTGAGTTCAGGTGGAAGTCTAGGGAGGAGAAAGCGCTCACAATGGGTGAGCAGTAAGGGAGGGGTGTTGCAGTAAGCCAGGGGTGACTCAGAGGATTCAAGGGACTCAGGCGGGGTGGCTAAGGCTGGGAAGTCACTCTGGTGCCAGCGTGGGCTCAAGGTCCAGGCTCAGTGCTGCCAGATGCCCTTGACCACCCACTCCATCCAGAGGCTGCAGCCTCTGCACCCCATGTGCTCTCTCCAGATACGCAGCTCTGCAAAGTCCATCCAGCACTGAGCGAAGAGGAAGGCTGCGGCCAGGCATGGCACAGGACAAGCTTCTGCAGGGAGGAAAGCCTCACCCTTGGCCCTCCAGGTGAGCAGAGCAACAGGAGGTCATCTGCTCTCTAGGAATCAGCTTCCGTCACCACTGCCATTCCAGCTCCGACCTCAGAGACGTGCAGGAGCTCCCCTCAGGGGTGTGACTAATCAGCAACCACTGGACCGCAGAGACAGACTTTCACGCAGGGCAGAGACAGGGGTGTCCCCGCAACAAAACCATGCTTCAAGTGCTCTCCCCATGCAGTCCCTCCTGCCTGGGCACTTCTCCCCTTCCTCTGACTGTCCTGGGATGGGACCCAACACTCATCCTTGTTATCATAGCAAGCAGCATGGTTGCAGAGGCACCCACGTAGAAGCTAGGATGCTGTCCCTGGGACTCAGGTCCACCGTTTCGGAAGACTTGTGAGCCTGCTGGGATGGACATCACACACAGGTGGGTTTGCGAGGTCATGTGGCGAGCTCTCACAAGGAGCACACACACGGAACCCAGCAGCCACACCACTGAAGCCTGCCATCACTCACGTTCAGAGGGACTTGGAATCATGGTTCCGTAAACACAGGCTGAGTGAGAGAGTAACTCGAGCCCAGGCCAGAGGCCACAGTGTAGAATGGACAGTCGTCCTCTGAGCTGTGCTGGTGTCCTGTCCCTTCACTAGGGACAGCTAACCTTGGCCACATCCTCCACCTCTGCCCCATTTCCTCATTTGGGAAATGTCATATAGGGGGAATGGCCCTGAAGGAGTGCCTTGAGGGTCCAGTTATGTGTGACCAGAAGACATTCGGTATGGATGTGCCTGATGCCACTGTCCCTCAGCTGAGCCACTGCTGGTGCTGTGAGCATCACTGCCTGGACGCACATGGCTGCTCTTCCTGGTGCAGCTTCCTCTTCAGCAGCTGAGGCCATGAACTGCCTTCTCTTCCAGCAGTGCTCTGCCTGGTGGCCCAGAAGAATCCAAACTACCAAGGTGCTGCTATTGCTTGCTTGGCACCAGGGTCGGGCGGCTGCATGGTCCTGCTCGCGCTGGCCACACCGCTGTCCTGAGCCCCTCACCCTGTTGCCATGTGGCACGCACACCTGCTTGTTTATGGTGCCCGTGCAAGTGGAGGCCTGCAGAAGCACAGTCCTCTTCATCCGTTGCCTGTAGAGGCCAGGTCAGAGCAGGCACTTCCTGCGTTTCTTTTGAGCCCCCAGGAGAGGGAGGCTGACCACTCTGAAACTCTCCCGGAGACTGCAGCCTGGCAGCTCACCTGTTCTCTCCTATGACTGTGACTGTCAGAAAATCAGAAAGCCGCAGCTCCTGAGGACATCCAGATGCTGCTCCTTCAGGCTGCATATTCACACCAGAGGCGCTGCCCCAGGCAGGAGTGACCTTGATGACCTTGACCTTCCTCTAAGAGGCCTCTGGTGCCGGGGTCCAGCCCCAGCTGAACTCGGGTACCCCAAGGAGGAGTGGAGTCAGTGTGGAGGAACGGCTGGAACCTCCAGGGCAAGTTGCAAGCAGACAAGCAAGTTCCCTGCTTGAGCAAAATGCCCTCTGTTCTTTATTGCTGAACATTTTTATGCAGGTGCACAAACAAGCCTTTCATTATCAGCTTCATTATACAACCATCTATTCAGTTTCCCCGTAATCTTAAAGCAGCAGCCATTAGTACAATCCATGGCCTTGACCTCCCCACATTGACCATATTGTTTAAACCTGCTTTTACAAGGGACAGAGACCAAACACTGCCCCAAATTCTGCCTCCCTAAATTACTCCAGAAGTTTCTACAAACCATTACCTCACTAGATAAGAGAGGTGCTTAAAGGTCACTGCACTGCATTAGTCTGGAAGCCCTATCTTAGCATAAATGAAGAGTTTCTTAATTAGCTAGACTATGTTATAGGCTATATTACTCCTATACCCTGTTAACTACTAACCTAAAAACGATTTTGTTATTGTGACCTTACCAGATATTCCATAGCTATCCTAGGTCCTATAAATGTTAATCCTATAAAATATCTGTGCATCCTAATTTATGGGCTAAAAGGTTAAAGCCTAACTAACCTCTACAGAGACAAAAAGGGTAAACATATCTTAATTACTGCTAAAGAGTTAAAACTCATCCTCTGCAACAGGAAAGATAAACATGTCTTTCTGTAGATCTTTCATGTATATTGTTTCTAAGTTCCTTAGTTCTAATTATTTTGCTTTCTATATCCAATTTTGTTTTAGAGTCAGTATAGCTTTGTTTTCCATGATTTCTATGGGTTATAACAAGTATCCTTCTCAACAATCCGCAACAGTTGTCTAAGCAATAGAATTCTCATAACAATCAGAGAGTTTCAGTTTGAGTAAATTCACAATACTTATAATTACTAAAAACAGCCAATTCCTAAAGGTGATGGTTTTGGCAATCTCCAGGGCTGGCTTTGCCTATCCCATCCCCAAGCGTGGACTTTGTCAGACAGAACTTCAGTGGACACTGCCTCCTCCACGCTGGCGCTTTGGAACTTCTGGTGTTCACAATTCTTTGGCGCCGCCAGCATCTGGGGCTGGAAAACTAGAGTTTTCCAGAAGAAGCATTGAAGTAGCAAGAGTATGAGGACCCACAGAGGCAAGGTCACAGCAATTTCGCTGAGAGACCCCAGAGGGTGGTGAGAGGCTTACACCCCCTATGAAACCAAGGCAGAAGCAGAACAGGAACCTGAGGCTGCAGAAGACCACAGGCTGGGTGGGCCTTATGCTTGTGTCCTCTGCCAGCTCAGCACTTTCTCCTAAGCTTTCCCCAGTCTCCATCACCCAGAGAAGCAAAGTACACTGATTTGATGACTTAGCTTCTCTTCATCTCAGGGGACATGAGTGTGGTATGGCCATGAGCTGTGAGCCCAAATCAAGCCACCAAGGGACCTTAAGTCAGAAAAAGGAGCAAAGGGGAGCAAGCACTGACCTAGCACAGGATGACCAGACGGGGCCGGGCAGGACAGGAAGCCCTTCAGCCGCAGCTGCGGAAGAGGGGAGACTCAGGCAAGCCCTGCTTTCCCACGCCTTTGCAGACGGAGCTCATACTGGATTCCAAAGCCAAGGAGGGCACTCAGCGGTGCCCTTGTGACTGACTGTTCAGGCTCCATTGGCCCCTCCCTCCCTCATTCCTTTAAATGGCTTTGTGGGGTGATCCCCAAGCCGTGCCAGGCACCCAGTAGGATGTGAACGCTGGTTTTCTACATGCTATTGGTGTGTGCAGTGGCTTGCTCCTCACCTCTGCGCACCTTCAGCACCCCAGAAAGAAGCTCCTTGCCCTAACGGTGACGCATCCCTGCCCTGGTCCTCTGTGTCGTAGGTCTGCCTCCCAACACTTCCCACAAGATTTCATACCAGGAGTGCCACCTTATGGGGACAGCTCCCATGTGGTAAGGTCACAGCAGCACATCAGGATCCATCTGTCTGTGGGCAGACAGGGGCCTGTGCCTCTACCGGCTGCTGTGAATACTGCTGCTCTGGAACTGAGCACTTATGGACTGCAGGTGGGGGCTCCGCGTTTTTCCTTCAGAGGAATGGCCAGGTGGCACTTGGCTTCGCATCCCTGCATCCTTACGCAAGGTTCCATTCTTCCATGCCTCTACCAGCCAGCCCAGTGGGTGTGGGATGGTGGCTCCCTGTGACTGGGATTGGCTTCCCCAAGGCTAACCACGAGTCCCCTTTCCTGTGCTTGTTGGCCAGATGTGGACTTTCTTTGGCAAACTGCCTACTCAGATCCTTTGCCTATTTTTATTTTGATTATTTGGGTTTTCAAATAAATGAATCGTAGCAGTTATTTATATATTCTAGGCGCAGCTTCCTTATCAAATAATTTTTGACCATTTGTAGATTGTCTTCACTTCCTTGGCGATGTCCTGTAAGGCACAACGCTTTTTAATTTTAGTAAGTTCATTTGCTCTTTTCTTTTCCTTTTTGGTGACGTGTTTAGCAGACCATTTCCTAATCAACAGACAGAGAGCAATACACCTGTTTTTTTCCAAATAGTTGTATGGTTTTAGCCCTTACTTTTAAGTCTTTGATCTATTTTGAGTTAACTATTGCAGATAGCAAGAGATGAGGCATTTACATTTCTCCTTTCATGTGTGGGAATCTTGTGCTCCCAGCAAAATTAGCAGAAGGGCACTATCCTTCCATCTTGCCCCTCAAGAAACACCGAATGGTGGGTACCTGTTTGGAGCTCCTGGGCCATCCCTTTGTCTGCATGTACACCCTTCTGCCAGAACACCACCCAGAGAGTACACCTTCCCAGTAAGCTGGGACCTGGAAGCAAGTCCTTCAACTTTACTCTCCTCTCTCAAGGTTGTTTTGGGGCTCTTTATCTTTCCACACAAGTTGGAGATTTGAGTTTTCTGTTTCTGCAAACAACCTATCTGGAATTTTGGTAGGAATTGCACTAAATCTATTTGTTTAAAAGTATTGTTATCTTAATATTATTAAGTCTTTCCATCATAAACATAGGATGTCTTTGCTTTTATTTGGGTCCTTTTTTTTCTTAATGCCTTTCAATAATATTTTCTAGTTTGCAGTATACAAGTCTTCCACCTCCGTGTTTAAATAGGCATCCTATTTGTTTAGATGTTATGATAAGAAAAATTGTTTCTGAATTTACTTTTTTAATTATTCATTGTTATGTATAAAAACATGAATTTCATTTGATATTGTGCCATGAACTTTGCTGGATTTATTTATCAGCTGTAGAAGCTTTCTTGTGTATTCTTTGAGAATTTTTATATTTGGGAACTGATCTTCTATGAACAGGAACAGCTCTACTTCTCTCTAATTTGGATGAGAATTATTTTATTGTAGAATTGCTCTGGCTAGAAACATGCTAGTACAAAGTTGAGTGGAAAGTGTTAAGAGTTGACATCTGTGTCTTATTACATTCTCAAGGGAAAAGTGTTTTGTCCTTCACTGTTCAGTATGCTGTTAGCTAAGGTTTTTCATAAGTACCCATTATTGTGCTAAGGAAGCACCCTTCTGTTCCTGGTTTTGAATGCTTTTATCATGCAAAGATAATACATTTTTGTCAAATGCCTTTTTCTGTGCCAATTGAGATGGTCAGGTTTTTTCCTTGTTCTGTTAATGGTTAGCGGAATGTGTGCATTGATTGATTTTCTTTCTTCTTTCTTTTTCCTATGTGTCTTTCATTGCTCTGACACTTGGTTGTGTACATGGTGCTGAGATTCAAACCCATGTCCTTGTGCATGCCAGGCGAGTGTATAATCCCTGAGGTACCGCTCCAGCCCCTGATTTTCTTATTTTGAACCACCCACCCATGCACTCCTGGGATAAGCCATAGTGTCTAATTATTTTATATGCTGCTTGAGTTGGCCAGTGTCTTCTTGAGGATTTTTACATCTGTGGTCTTAAAGGATGGTGGTCTGTAACTTTCTTCACTTGTGCTCCAACTTTGCTTTCAGGCTTAATTCTGGCCTTGATAGAAGGACTATAGAAAAGGCTTGCACATGCCGCTCCTCTTCTGTTTTTGGAAGAGTTTGGAAAGGATTGATGTTAATTCTTCCTTAAACGTGTGGAAGAATTCACCCAGGAAGCCATCTGGCCTGGGCTTTTCTTCGCTGAGAGACTTTTATTGTTGATTCAGTCTCTTTGACTTTGGTCTATTGAGATTTTCTATTTGTACTTAAAGTAATTTGTGCGTCATGTGAATTTGTCCATTCTCTCTAGTTTATCTGATTTGTTGGCATACAATTGTGCACAGTTTTATCTCATAATCCCTTTCGTCAGTGGGAGGTTGGGAAGAATCTTCTCCTTCTCTTGTCTTTTTAGGCTAGCTAAAGGTCTGTTCTGTGATCTTTTTAGAGAACCTGGTTTTGGTTTTGTTGCTTCTCTCTTATTTATCTCTAATCTTTATATTTCTTTCTACTAACTTTGGGCTTAGTTTTCTTTTTCTACTTGTATGAATTTTAAGATTAGGTTTTTAATTTCTACAAAGTGGCCACATGGGATTTGAAAGGGATTTTGTAGAGTCTAGATCAATCTGGGGACAGTTCCATCTTAAGCAAGTGAAGTCTTACAATCCATGAATATGAGGTGTTTTCCATTTATGTAGATTGTCACAAATATCCGTTGGCAGTGTTTAGAGCTGTCAGAATGCAGATTTTGTGCACTTCTGTTAAAAATTTAAAGAAGTCTTTTTTAGTGGGGCACCAGATGAGTTTTGGCACTTGGAGGTCACACCTTCCTATCTGCACAGGTAGATACAGGGGCAGGAGAGCACAGCTATTCCCACATTTCCTGGCCTGTGTTGTGACCCTGCAGGATGATGGAGACTGCAGAGCCCCAGGAATCCTAAGAAAAGGCCTCGGAGTAGGTACCGCCTGGGAAACAGAGACAGGGATGATGGCATGGACAGAGGACAAGGGTGGCAAAGAAAGAGGGTTTTGTGTTTCCAGTGCCCAGCCAAACCCACCTCACCATTGTCCACAAGTCTGGTGGAGACTTTGGAAGAAATGATGGTAAATTTAGCCAATGTTTTAATCCACTATTTAGCTGAAGAATAATTTTAGAGGAAAAG
Source organism: Aplodontia rufa (assembly GCA_004027875.1). Classification (NCBI taxonomy): domain Eukaryota; kingdom Metazoa; phylum Chordata; class Mammalia; order Rodentia; family Aplodontiidae; genus Aplodontia; species Aplodontia rufa. The sequence goes on along the minus strand of PVKS010004450.1, from coordinate 12,002 downwards.
TTTATTTGGGGGCTCACAGTTTCAGTTGTAGTCCGTAGGCTCCAGGTGGGGCAGAACATCATGGCAGAAGAGTGTAGTGGAGGGAAGTGGGTCCAGGCATCACATCGGGAAGCAGAGAGAGACTCTACTTGCCAGATACAAAATGTATACCATAAAGGTGTGCCCCCAGTGACCTCCTGCCTTCAGTTGCCATCCAGTTAACCCCTCTCAGGGGATTAACTCACTGATTGTGATAAGGCTCTCACAAACCCATCACCCAGTTGGGGGGAATTCGCTCTATTGCCCCTTCAGCCTTGGTTTCCCAGCCTGTGCCGTGGTAGTGTGTTCACTTGAGGGCTGTGAAGAGAGTGAGGGGGACAGCCCAGGTGCAGCCGTGGCTCAGGCCCCGCGCACAGTGAGTGCTATGCGTGTTAGCAGTGGCTGAAGGTTCCCACACTCACAGCTTGCCTCGAGAAGAACGGGTAGGCCAACAGTTCACAAATCCAGCAGGAGCACTGCATTTACATTCTACTTTGAATTTGGGGAAGCAGTTGTATGTTAATAAGTAACAACTATAATTGCTGCTTTCTCTTAATAACAAAAACGGTGTTATGAATAGCTAGAAATTAGGAGAATAATACACTTTCCACGTTGTGTTTGCCACCTTGTTTTCACAAAGAGAAATCACCAGCCCCTGAGTATTTATTATATGTTGTGTAGACTTATAAAATAATCCTACAGTACAAGTACCCATTATACTTCTGGAATTGCCATTATTTGCAGTGCCTTATTATCTTCCTGTTACTGTGATAGACATAACATATGTTTCCATGCATACATGAGGAAATTCAATCCCTTGTGGTGAAAGTGAGACAATTATCAACAAGTTGCATAATAGATTTAATTCATTTCAGTTAAATTTGTATCTTTTATACTGTTCTTTTGTGTAGCCATATTCATAACATAGCTTCTAGGCTAAAGATGAGGCAGAAATATGATATAAGACTAGAGCCATAATGGTCTTGCTTTTAAATATGCAGGTAAAATTATAATTGTATTCTAATGGAAAAATAAAGCAAATAATAATAGGAAAATGGTTTTGTGCTGCCAGTAAGTGTGGATCACAGGACGTAGTCTTGCTATTTACCAGTTGAATATTGAATTTCCTTTGAATCTTGCCCTTGATTACATTAGGTGTGATATGTTCTAATTATCCCTCCCAACGTGAAGACATGCTGTGGTTAGACTGACCACTGGGGGGTGCTGAGCAGCTACTGCAGCGCAGCCCCTCCTGAGGGCCAATGTGAGCACCATCAGCCGAGCCGTGTACCCTGAGCTGGGAGAGGTGGCTGTGCACACGTGCCAGGGCCCCTCTGAGGCCCACACAGTGGTGCAGGGCCCACAGGATTCCTGAAGAATGCTGGCACTCTTTCCTGCTGTGCCTGATGAAACTTGCCCTTTCCTCATCGCGTGCGTGTTTCCGTGTCCAAGCTGGCTGGACACGTGCAGTCCTGGAGCTTAAAGCAGAGGTGTATTGGGGCCATGCCTGGTCCCTGGGGAAACATTCCTGTCAGAGAAGCTGCTTTCCCTGATGGGGCACTGACATTGGACATATGGGGAAAGCCAGTGCCCCTCATTCTCTTTCCGTGATGTCATGGGCTGGGCCTTAGGCAGCTCCATCAGCCCTAGGTGCGACCGACGGCCCACGGTTATCGCAGACTGGGGATGAGAGTGGGGAGAGAGGTCAGTGGAGGGAGGCCCTTGCAGGGAAGGAGCATGGGGCAGAGTGAGTTAGGGGACCTGAACCAGGCCCATGGTGGCCCAGCGGAAGGGTTGGGCCCATGCAAGCTCAGGGACTGTCCCTCCTGATGAGATGGCTCTGCTCAGCCTTCTGACATCAGCCATCTCTCCTTCCTGTCTGGTCCTCCGCCTTGAGGGCAACAGGCAGCAGGGAGGAGTGGGACCACAGCAGCCTTGGAAAACCAGCAGAGAAGGCATCAGCCTGGGGGTGGGCAGGGAAAGGACTCCATGGCTTAGGGCAAACACCCTGTGCAGCACTCTGAGATCCAAGCAGCCATAGGACACCTCCAGGTTGTGGCATCTAGGCCTGGCCTACTCTGGGGTTGGCAGGTGACTGCCACTCACCAAGACCCTGCTGGGACCTTGCCTTCTAGAGAGCCCCAAGTTGGGATGAGGAGCCAGGAACTGCAAGCTGAGCTGTTGGAGTCTCAGGAAAAACAGAGAGGAGGCTTTCCCAGCAGGAGCCATCAGGAGCGGGCACAGTAGTCCTGGGAACAAGGAGTAGGGTCAGCAGGGGAGGGTGAATGAAGGAGGTGGACAGGGAGGTGAGAACCTCGGTGGGGTGGGAAAGTGAGATACAGAGCCAGAGGGCCAGAGAGAACCTCAAACCTTCCCTTCTGAGGCAACCAGGCACCTGGCCACCTTCCCAGGGAGACAAGGAGGGCACCCAGGAGACAACCCCCACCCCCATTATCCTAACACAGGCCTGGCTACAAGCCAGAGAAAGCTGGCCTGGTGGAGAATGTGGGCACAAGGGGCACACCTCCATCCTCAGAAGGGTGGCACATGGTCCTGGAGGGAGATGGGGTGGAAGGGGATCTCCTGCTCTCAGGAGGAGGGTGGCACAGGGTCCTAGAGGGAGAAGGGGTGGGAGGGGCTCTGCCCTCAGGAGGTTGCACAGGGTCTTGGGGGGAGATGCAGTAGGAGGGGTCTTCTGCCCTCAGGAGGTGGCCCAGGGTCCTCGAGGGAGATGGGGTGAGGGTGGTCCCCTGTCCTCAGGAGGGTGGCACAGGGTCCTAGAGGGAGATGGGGTGGGAGGATCTTCTGCCCTCGGGAGATGGCACAGGGTCCTGGAGGGAGATGGGGTGGGAGGGTTTTCTGCCCTCGGGAGATGGCACAGGGTCCTGGAGGGAGATGGGGTAGAAGGGGTCTTCTGCCCTCAGGAGGGTGGCACAGGGTCCTGGGGGATGCTGAGTTGCTGAGTCAGGGCCACCTTGCCTCCACTCTCCCTGAGGACAGACCCTGTTCTCATAGGTGATGGGCTGGGGTCCAGCAGGCCTCACGCACACTCTCCCTATGGCTGTCCCTTCCACCTGTTCCTGCAGCAGTGAGCATGAAGCCTGTATTTCCTGTGTCAGTTGGCTGTCCCTGGGAGGCAAGGTTCACCCTGGGACTGGCACAGAGATGGTGGGAGAGCAGGAGGCAGCAGGAAGTCCACCCTCTGCAGCAAACCCAGGCACACGAGGTTAATGGACCCTGAGCTTTCCAGCCAGGGTCGAGTGAGAGCACACTGACAAGAAAGCAGTCCTCACGCAACAGTGGATGGACACAGGGCCCTTGCTCGGGACTCTAGCTCTTCCTCCACTCTGCCCTGTCCTGCTGTGCGGCTGAGCAGACTGAAGCGTGGAGAGTCAGGAACCACCTAGGCCATGTGCCCACCGGGGGCAGGGCTGGCCAGCAGCCCTTGCCCCCCACCATGGGAGCCCAGCTGGATGGCCAGGGCCCCCTCAGCCTATCTGTCTAGGAGGTTCCACTCTGGATTACTGGTGCCACAGGATGAAATCACTCTTTTCTTCACAGTTTAACAGTTCAAAACAAACATCTGCAATAGAAAGATGCCCTGGCGAGCCCCATTTAGATCAGTCCCAGGGTGGCTCTTTCCTGCCAGGGCAGCCAACCAGCAAGGGAGATGCAGACTCAGCGTGCTCATTCCACAGGAGAACAGGTGGAGGCAGCGCTGCAGAAGGGGCCAGCAGGTGCAGCAGAGTCCCCAGCCTGCCACCCCCAGAACAACAGTCCTGGGGGCTGGGGTCAAGGGGGTCCCCCCATCCAGGCAGAAAGGCTGAGAAAGCCCTCCAGTGCTACCTGCACCATGAGAGGCCGCCCCAAGCCGCGATTCCATGACTAATACAGCTAGCGTTACTAGCTAACTTAGCAGGCAACGTTACCAACTAAACACCAGATGTTGTTTTCCAAACTTCTTAAGCTGAGCCAAAAACACTTCAATGCAACGGAAACAGAGCTAAGCTTTCCCCAAAATTGTTTATTTTCAATACCTGAGAGTTTGTGTGTCAGGAGACCCAGGGAATCTGCTAGACATTAAATGTTGTCTCTGCAACTGGCACTCAGGGCCATCGATGCTGCCTGTCCATGTTGTCAGTCTGCTGCAGTCAGTGGGAACCAGCGCTCTCCTCTACAGTGCCCAGAGCACTAGCAGACACTGACTCCTGGAAGGGCACTTGTGTGCTCTTCTGCACAGGCTCTTGCCGGTTTCTGGTCAAGCATTAAACACCATTTCTCTTTTGCCAACAGACCAGCAGTACTCATGGTCCCCAACTCAGCACTTCAATGAAGAACGGTACTCACCAGCTCCCAGGAACATGAAAGGGTTAACTGGAGGTCGGAACCCTCCACAGCTATGTGCCGGCCACACCTGTGGTGTGACATCACCCGTGGACTGCGAGCTCCCACTGGACCACATCCGCCATGGGCAGGACATGCGGCAGCCCTACCTGCTGAGCCCGGTGGAGAGCTGCCCGATGGACCACCACCGCTGCTCCCCCCGGAGCTCAGTGCACTCAGAGTGCATGATGATGCCAGTGATGCTGGGTGGTCACGTGTCCAGCAGCACCTTTCCCAGGATGCACTACAGTTCCCACTACGACACCAGGGACGACTGCGCCATGCCCCACGCCGGAGCCAAGACCAACCGCATCCCCGCCAACCTCCTGGACCAGTTCGAGAAGCAGCTGCCCCTGCACAGGGACGGGTTCCACACGCTACAGTACCAGAGGGCCTCGACGGCTGCAGAGCAGCGCAGTGAGAGCCCGGGCCGGATCCGGCATCTGGTGCACTCGGTGCAGAAGCTCTTCACCAAGTCGCACTCCTTAGAAGGCTCCTCCAAGAACAACGTCAACGGGACCAAGGGTGATGGCCGGGCAGACGAGCACCATCACAGCCACCACTCCAAGCACGGCAAGCGCAGCAGGAGCAAGGAGCGGAAGCCGGAGGCCAAGCACAAGTCGGGCATGAGCAGCTGGTGGAGCTCTGACGACAACCTGGACAGTGACAGCACCCACCGGGCACCCAGCGTGCTCAACAGGCACCACCTGGACCACTTCTCCCACTGCTACCCCGAGGCCCTGCAGAGCCCTTTCGGGGACCTCTCGCTGAAGACTTCCAAAAGCAACAACGACATCAAGTGCTCAGCCTGCGAGGGCCTGGCCTTGACGCCGGACGCCAAGTACATGAAGCGGAGCTCCTGGTCCACGCTCACCGTGAGCCAGGCCAAGGAGGCCTACCGCAAGAGCTCCCTGAACCTGGACAAGCCACCCCCGCGGCCCTGCCACTACCTCCAGGTAAGGGCCCTGCCCGTGCCCGGTGCTGGGGCATTGCCAGCTGTCTGCGCTCTCAGCTGGTGGGTGGTGTGAAGATCAGTGCCGTCTGAGTTTGAAACATGTCCACCCTAGAATGTGTGAACAAGCCAGTTGAGAGGGCCTTGCCGCACACGCCTGGGTGCTGGTGGTGAGGACACTGCACACCTGCCCTTAGCAGGTATGGTTCCGGCATAACGTTATGCCGTGCGGATGCCTGTGGTAGCTTGGTACCAGTGTACGGGCGGTGCAGGGAGCTCTCCCACCTCTCCAAGGTCAGTCATTCTTATGGGAACCTGTGTGCTTTACCCGTGTTGAGGATGGATTCTTGTAAGGAAGTCACCCTGCTTCTCTTTCAAGCACAGCGCACACACTCACGCAGCCTGACCTCCTGTCCACCCGAAGTCTCATGTCCCAGTGCCCAGCTGGCCCCTGGTAACCACGCTGCATGCTCTGCTTCTGAGTTTGAGGCTGCCAGATCCCATGTGAGTGAGATAGTGTAGCTCTTGTCTTTCTGGGCCCTCCTGCTCCATCCGTGTGGTGGCAAAGGGCTCATCTGCTTCTGCCCTGAGGCTGACTGCACTTCCATTGTATGAAAGCCCACACCTTCTCTATTCACCCCCTGTCCCTGGACTCCTGGGAACAGTGATGGTATCGCAGTTTTAACAGGAAATGAGGTGACCAGGGCCATTCTGGGGGCTCTGCTCCTCCTCCTTTGAGCCACTCAACGTAATTATCATGCCCTTGCTGCCCCTGAGGCTAGAGGCCTGGGCAGCAGCAATGAAAGCACGCTGGCCCTCATGGGTGCTGTGCTTTGAAAGGCCTGCATGGCCCAGCCTGCCCTGTGGAGCCCAACTCCTGCTCCTGACAGGAGCCACGAGGCAGGACATATGAGGTGGAAGGATATCGCTGTCTCTCTGGAGTGCAGAGGAGATAAATTGACCGAGGGAAATGAATTGCAGATGGTGCTGGAAAGAGCTGGCGCACTGCAGAGCTCTGATGTGAGAAACAGGGCAGGTGTCAGCCTCGGGGGACCCCAGCTCTGCTGAAGTGATCTCTGCACCTGCCACCACCAGCCACAGTGCTCAGCTAGGCGTGGGGCCTCAGGCTTCTCTTCAACACACGTGTGACATGCACTCCCTTCCACAGGTCACTTCTACTGCCCAAACGCAGGTGTCTGGCAGGCTCCGCATCTGGGTATTCATGGTGTCCCAGTGTCCCAAACACACAGTGCTTCTTGGGTCCTGGGCTTCTCCACTTGTCTGGCTGGGCCGCCCACACTGGGACTTCTCTGGCCCTGATTCCTCCTGTCTGCTGCGCTGTTCACTACATCTCTCATGGCTGTCCATCATGTTCCACCTGGTCTCTAAGAGCCTCAAGAGTGGAGCAGTGTTGAACCTTCCCCTCTTCTTCTGGAGTCTCCCTGTCACCCACCGATAGCCAACAGGCACCTGAGAACAGCTGGCCATGAGCCTGTGTGGCTGAGGGCAGGCCGAGCTGTTGTCTTAGCCAAATGTGTTTTCCAGGCATAAAAACATGGTGTCTTTTTATAGTAATGAAAATCAGGAGTGGCAAGCTGCTGTCTGATCCTGTGAAGACGCAACTCAGGGGGACATGCAGGGTACGTGAAACGCTCCAGTATCAAAGGGTGCTGCAGCAGGACAGAGGACACCACAATGCCCTCCCAAGCCCAGTGCCCTCCTACTGTGAGGACTCGGTTCCTTGGTGGCAGGCCTGTCCTGGGCACCAGCCTCCCTCCCTGCTCTCCCTTGGGTGGCACATGCCATGGCTGGGAGAGGGCACTGCAGCAGCAGGAGGGTTGGGGCACCTCAGAAAGCTGTGCTGGCTCCAGGGCCCATTGTACCCCACTGCGCCCCACAACAGTTCTTCTCATTCCCCCAGCAGCAAGCTTCTCCCCGTCTCCACTCTCAAGAAAAACTGTCACATTCGGCAGGCCGCCCGACAACTGTTCCCTCTCGCTGTCCTCTGGAGGTCATGTGGTCTCACTGTGAGAAGACTGGAGCAGCACAAATCCGGTGCCTGTCTCCTCAGGCTAGGTTTGTCCTAGCAAGCAGCTGAACTGACGTCCATCTGGCATTTCAAAGGCACCCTTTCGGGGCTGGCCCCCTGTGCTGACTGCAGTGACTTTCCTGGTGGGAAGATGCAGGCTTCTGAGCCTGCAGAGTCCAGACCTTATCTCTCTACTGGAATGGCAGGGAGTTGAAGGATCCGCACAGGTGCTCCCGTGAGAGTGAGGCCAGGGACACGAAGGGCGCTCTTGCTGCTTTCACAAAGTAGAGACCTGCAGCTGGCCAGGAGGGGCACGGAACACGGAGCTGGCATTCCAGGAAGACACTTGGTCTCAATGGGGCTAAACAGTAAAGAGAATTGAGAGGAAAGCCACACCAGTCCCTCACAGAGCTCCTGCATCCTGTTTTGTGCTTCAGTGGGTAAACTGACCAAGGCCAGACTGGCAAGGCTTGCCGTAGAAATGTGGCAGGTGACTCTTGCAGCCTGACCTTGGTCTGGGAGAAGAGACACCCAGGGACACGAGGGAGGGAGGACACTGCTCCTGCCCAAGGGCTCTGGGCGCCACAGAGGGGATGCAGGCCTCTGCCCAGGGAGACACATTCCCACAGTACTACCCAGGTGGACCCTCGGGCCACACCCTGTCCTCTCTGCCTCCGACTTTGGCCCCACATCCTCTGCTTCTTGGTCTCAATTGTCTTCTACCTGTGGCCTGCAACCACAGTGACTCTTGCTGTGGCCCTCGCTTGTTGGAGTCTGACCTTTACTTTATCAGCTGCCCTGGATCTTGTTGCTGTTTGCATAAGCTCCTTTGGGAAAGGCTGCTAGATTGTACATTGTTAAGCTTGAAAAACAGGGTGTCGACACGGGCTTCAGACGTTTCGCATTGGTATCACCTGCCAATTATTCTGGATCCTTCAAAAGGCGCACGTACAGGCTTATTGGTCAAACGTGTGCCTCCGAAATCCAGGTGTGGCAATGAACGAGCTAATGTAGAGAGGCCTCGAGGGGGCGGGGCGAAGGCCCTTAAAGAAGAGGCTCCAGCCAGCAGTCGGGGCTCTCGCCTCTTTTGGGGAGAGAGCTCTCACGCTTTTCTGCTGCTCGTGGTGTTCCTGCTCCTTTGGAAGATGAGCTCTTGCCAGCAGCCGAACCTGCCTATGCCTCCATCCTGAACTTCCCAGCTTCCAGAACGGTGAGAAATTGCTGTCCATGTTTGTTCTGGAGTGCAGTCTTGCAGCGTTGCCTTGACTTGTTTGAGATCACCCAATGTTAGGCATTTTGTAGCAGCAGCACAAATGGACGAATAGACTAAGACATTTACGTTGCCTTGAAAGAGAGATGTAAAGCATGGATATATGAAAAGAGAAGTAAAGCTTGGATAAAGAAAGACCATTTCAGGTCTCTGGCCTGTGGTTTTTCTCATCCCCAGCCCATCCCTCAGGTCAGAACCCGGCTGGACCGGGCCACTGGCTGGCCACTACTAATGCAGGATTTTTGAGATGAGGCCAGACTCTCTGCTCCCACTGACAAATGGAGTCTGGGCCAACTACAGATTCCAGCAGCCAAAACAGCCCACTTCTAGTGTTTGTAGCTCTTCCCAGTTAAAACTGGGAATTTGGGCGGGCTGCAGGTTTCTGCAGCCAAAATAGTGTTAGCAGCTCCCCAGCTAAGAGCTGGGTTTTTCTCCACTACTGTTGAGTGGTATGTTGCAGCTCTTGGTGTGGAAATTAACCCCAGGAATTCGGAGCCAATCTTCTGGGTTCTTGTCTCGCTAATCTAAAGAACAAAATCCATGGACAACCATGGAAGGAGGAGTAAAAGGAGTAAGATTTATTTAAGGAAGGAGAGGAGAGACTCCATAAGGAGGAGGGGCACCTGGAAGCAGGACACTGCCTAATGTAGGTTAGACCAGGGGTTATATTGGTTTGGGTATGAGCCTGGATGGAGTAAGATGCATGTAAAGCAGGCATTGAGAAAAGCACCAACCTCATTGGTTGAAATCTATGTAAAACAGGCATTGAAACTGAGCTCCAACATCATTGGTTAAAGCTTATGTAAAACAAAGTGGAAAATTCCTGCTAGTTCCCACCTGCATCTATCCCTACTTCTTAGTTTTCCTGCCTCTGGGACAAAGGAATTGCTCTCACAGGTCAACCTAATGGTCTTTTTGCATATGAAGGCCCTGAGCATGCCTATCAATCACACTCTGGTTAGCTTCTAGGTGTGGTTGAATGGGGCCCTGGTCCTGACTACCTAGCCATTTTACTATCTCTCCTAAATTTTCTCAGTACCAGGAGCAGGACTGTGGGTCACAAGTAGGCTCCACTTCTAGGCCTTGAGGAGCCTCCATAAGCACAGCTCCCCTTCCCCACCTGCCCCCTGGCATTTGCTGTTTAGTTCTGTTTTGATGACAGCCCTCTGTCTAGGAAGAGGACACTCCTCATTGTCGTTTCGACTGGCATTTCCCTGATGACTGGCAGGGTTCAACTTTCCCTCGTACACTTATCTATCTTATTTTGGGAAGTGTGTGTTCAGATGATTGCCCATTTCTTAATAGGATTGTTTTTATGGAGTTTTTCTCAGTTCTTATTTAGTCTGGCTATTAATCCGTGGCCAGATGACTAGTTCAGAAATCCTTCCTCCTTTTCTGCATGTTGTCTCTTCAGCCTGCTAATTGTCTTCCGTGCTCTGCAGAAGCTTCTCAGCTTGTATTTGTATGCCTGTGCTTCTGGGCTCTTAAAAAGAAGTTATTGCCTGTGCCCATGTCTGGAAGTGTTTCCCCTGATTTCTGTGGGAGTTTTGGGTTTTCTGGTCTTACATTTGAGTTGATTTTTGTGCAGGGTGCGAATCTAGTTCCATTCTTCTGCATGTGGAAACCAGTCTTCCCAATACCACCTACTGCAGTGTCTGGTTTTGGCACCTTTGGTAAAGGTCAGCTGTTGGCAGATATGTGACCAATCTCCGGTCTTCCGCCCACTACTGTCAAGTTTCATGACAGCCCACGTTGTCTTGGTCACCACAGTCCTGAAGCACCCGTGCCTGGAAGTCAGGTGTTGTGGTGCCCGCAGCCTTGTTCTTTTTCCTCGTGTGTTCTTGACTATTCGGAATTTTGTGGTTCCATATGAACTTCAGGGCTTGTTCCCATATCCATGGTATTTTGATGGCGATCACATTAAATCAGCAAGTTGCTTTGGGTGTGCTCATTATAACCAGACTGTCTTTCCACCAGTGAATGTGGGAGGTCTTTCTGTTTCCTGTGTCCCCTTCCATGTCTTTTGTCCATGTCTTGTAATTTTAACTGCAGAGGCTTTTCCCTTCCATGGTTAAATTTATTCCTAGACATTTAACTTCTGTGGATATTGAGTGGAATTTCTGTCTTCCTTTCATTCTCAGAGAGTTGTTATTGGTGTAAACAATGCTAGTGATTTTTTTCATGCAACTTCGTTGACTTCATTTGTCAGTTCTAGCGTCTGCTGGTGGAGTCCAGGTTTTTCTATGCACAGGATCTTACCATCCACAGGCAGGGATAATTTGGCACCCTCCCCTATTTGAGCACACCTAGCCCAATTGCTGCTAGACTGCAGTACTGTGTTGATGAGGAGGAAGCAGACCTCTACCCTGCTCCAAATCCTAGGAGACACGCTCAGTTTCCTCTGGAGAGTGATGCTGGCCCCTGTGCACCTGATGCATGGGGTGTGTCCCAAGAGCATGGACAGTCCTGAGGGCCTCTTCTGCAGCTGTTGGGGTGGTCCTGTGGTGTGTGGCCTCCACTCTGCTGCTGTGATGTGCCATACACTGACTTTCCCATGCCAGGCCACATACAACTGTTAGGAGAATCCCATCTGATTACAGAGAATGATCAGTTGGGTACTCAGCTGGATGTGGTTGGCTAATATTAAGCTGAGAATTTCTGCACCTGTTTTTGAGGGTATTGGTATATAGTTTTCTTTGTTGCTGTGCCCTGGTCTGGTTTGGGTTTGGAGTAATGCTGGCCTCATAAACGACTGGTTTCAGTTAGTTGGGATAGTTTGAGAAGAGTTAGTTTTTTAACAGTGTGGTTGAATTCTCAGCGAAGCGACCCAGTCCCAGGTTCTTCCCCATCAGTAGGCCTTTACTACTGACTCACCTTGTCACCTGCTACTGGGTAATCCAGGGTTCCAGCCCTCTCCATTTGGTTTTGGAATTATGTGTCCAGACCCACCCATTCCTTCTAGGTTTTCAGTTATTGGCATTGAGTTGGTAGTGGTCCTTAATGCTCCTTTGTATCTCTGATTTTACTTATTAAAAGTAGTCTAAAGAAAGTTTTAAGTCTCTTCCATTCACCTCACCTCTCTTATTTCTCCTCTTCTAACCTAAGTTCTGGGTTGTCTTGCTTTTCCTGCTCCATGGGCCATGTTGTCTGGTTGTCCATGGAAGCCTCTCATCTTCACCACAGACATTTATTGCTGCAGACTCCCCTAGTGCTGCGGACTCCCCTAGTGCTGCGGACTCCCCTAGTGCTGCGGACTCCCCTAGTGCCACACTCCCCTAGTGCCACGGACTCCCCTAGTACCGTGGACTCCCCTAGTACCACACTCCCCCCTAGTGCTGCAGATTTATGTA
>PVKS010004449.1:62500-93541 GCA_004027875.1 Aplodontia rufa | reverse complement strand
TCTATATACTTCTAAAAAAAAAAAAAAAAGACAGTTACAGGGAGAGAAAGAGAGAATCCATTTCATTTAGTTTTTCATCTGGCCCTCGTTGCTCATTTACTTCACTGTGTACTGGTGCAGGGGCACGAACCTGTGCCACCATTACAGCCCCAAATTTATGAACTTTTTTATGTTTCTGAGTTTTCGTTCCTAATATGATAGATATAATCACATAAATAAAATTTCTCCTTGGTTTTTAAGAACTTTTCAGTTTACAAAGGGGTCCTGAGACCAAAAAGTTTAAGACCTTTTATTCTACAAGACTTTCTAGAATAATTTGGACTCCAAACACCATTTAACCCATGTGACAATGGTCTTTTTCCCCCAGTAAAAAACATAAAGTGAACTAAAATTTAACTACTAAAATCCAAATGTCCACCAATAAATGAATCTATGAACAAATTATATATTCATACATGAGCAATAAGAAGGAATGAATGAAATAATGATAGCTGAAACCATGTGGATGCATCTCAAAATTAACTATACAGAAGAAAAAGAACATACTGCACAATTCCATTTAAAGAAAATGCAAATGGTCTTTAAAAAGAAATCATACTGGGGCTGGAGCATTTGCTCAGCGGTTTCGGCACTTGCCTGGCTTGCATAAGGACATGGGTTCGAACCCCAGCACCACACATACAAAGATGTGTCAGAGCAATGAAAGCCACAGGAAAAACTAAATTTAAAAAAATTGATTCTTTCTCTTTCTCTCACTGTCCCTCTCTCGAAAGAAGGAAAGAAAGAAATTCTATCAATGGCTACATGGTTGGGGATGGGGTAGAAATACAAAAAACTTCAGGAAAACTATAAGGTGTGCGGCACATATTCACCTTCTTGATTTTGGTAACAGCTTCACAAGTATAAATATATCAAACCTTTAAAAAGTGTACTTTTTATCTCTCAAACAGTATTTGATATACAATAATACCGAAGTAAGTCTTGTCCTTAAAAATCTTTGTGTCAAGACAAATCTTGCTGTTTAAAATAAAAACAGTTATATTGCCTCACCTTATTGACAGTGGAGTCAGATACCACCGCCTGGGGGGACTGTACCCAGAGCAGGATTAGTGCATCACAAAGTTCAAAAAAAGCAGCAAGATTTACCACAATTTCATGGGGCAGGCTGTGATAGCTCTCTGGATCTTAGAGATAACAAACAAAATAAGAACATTTCATCAGATTTAAATTAATCCCTAGACATTTTTAAAATAAATTTTAATCTAGCATATATATACCTACAGATAGAAATAATGTCATTTTTTTTTTTTAACAGTGGTGGGGATTGAACCCAGGCTTCACACATGCTAGGCAAGCACTCTACCACTGAGCTATATCACTAGCCAAATAAATAATGTCTTAATGGAAAGTGCAAATTATAGAGCAAAATGAATATTTTATACAAGTAACTACAAAACAAAGGCAAACGTATATAGGTTTCAATGGATCGGCTTTTTCAACTTTTATGCTACCATATAGTTTAAACTTTTTATGACAACACAGTTGTCTATTCAATTTATAAAAGTTAAGGAGGAAGGCAGAAAAGTTCTCTTATACCCAAAGGTTTCTGAATATGATCTTTTAGAGTCAACAGGCCTACTTTTCAAGTCTTAGTTATGCTACTTACAAAAAATGTGACATCCAGCATCTCTGTGCCTCCCTTTTCTCACTTGTAAAGAGAGGACATACTTACTTCATAGGGTTGCTATAAAAAGTAAATGAGATCAGGGACCACATAAACAGCTTTTATCAAGTATCTGGCACAGAGTGAGTGCTCAGTAAATATCTGTCATTACTACCAAGTATGGGGACATGCTTAAAATCAGCAATGGATAAAAAGGAACCAGAAATAACAGCAGCTAACTCAATGCCTTTTAATGTTAGCAACATAATATAGTCACAGTTGCTTAAATGAACAACGCAAAAGGTGAAACGTTCTTACCTTTATGAAATTCAAAGGACATTCTTAAAACACTATTTTTTAATTTTTTGCCACCAACAGAAACCAAATTTGCTTCAGTAAAAACGCGTTTTTCCCGGTCAAGATACACAATTGTCCTGGAACGATATTCCGAAATATAATAACTGGTTAATAATAATACTCTAATCACCCTCTCCATGCTGAATCCAACAAAGACATGGAACGTCAAAATGTCTTATATGCTGCCATTCCTCTCCTGCCTCTACAAATTTTAGATTCAAGAGACAGAGGTCCAAGTGGTGATTACCAAGGCAAGTGAAGAGGGCAGATGAATGGAAAAAGTTGGGACTAAGACTAGCAGACTTTGCTCTGCCATGATCTGACAAACTACTTTGAACTCTTTAAAGTGGGTACCACAGAATCAACCCCTGGCATTAGAAGTTACCAGGGAAGGGAACACCACAGGGAGGGTGTTAGGGTATACCACATTCATGTGAAAGCTCATCAAAATCACAAACTAATTTTTAGTGCTCTTTCCTGTAATATACACTTCTAAAAATATGTGTTCTATTGATGGCCAACCATGCCAAAAAAATTACATGGAAAAAATTCTACTGGCTACTGCAGTAAAAGTAAAGAAAGACCAGTTTAAATACAATTATATAAATTTACATGAGAGTATGTACCTATGTATGCAGGTGCTGTGTAAGTGTCCAACTTCTGAGTATGGGAAATAATGTGGACAGACAGCTAAGGAAAGGACATGTGAGAATGAGTAGATGATAAATGGAGGAGCTACAGGGAACCACCAAAATAAACATCCTATGACAAGATTACTTTCATAAATCCCAGCATTAATGCTAAGATTGAGGAATTCATGTCTAACACTCCACCACTTGATAGGTTCACAAAATGAAGCACACATAAGTTACATCTGATGGAGTCTTAAGGTAAGGTATAATATATGTGAGGTCAGTGAGAGCTGCAGGGATCACCTACTTGTTTGCAACTGATTCTAAAAGGGCAAAAAGCTGTTCAGGGTGGTCTGTCTGAGGATCAAAGTCCATTGAATTTCTAATAATGTCCAAAGATTGCATATTCCATCGCGGGTCCAGAGGGATCACAAAGTCATCTAGTTAACAACAAAAAAAGATTTTGTAGTTAAAAACACCTGGGCTGGCAAGTTTCAGTTGAATATTTTCATATTGTTACTTGGATCACAATGAGTTCCTGATAAGAAGTAAAACAAGCTGTGGGGGTTTCATCCCATATTAGAAAAGCAATATTTAATAGCTTTTATACTATTTTTGTTCCAAATGCAGAAGATCTACCAGAACTGAAAATCCATTCCACATGATAGGCAAATCTTGCTAGTTGTAGGTAATCCTTGCTAGAAAATAAACATTCTAACTAATGAATTCATTTCCCACTACTGCTCTGAAAAGAATCCACAGGCCTAATTACCAAAAACCTGTCACCATTTACCACCAAACAGAAACAAAAACAACCTTACATGGCAGATAAATGAATGAACACATCTCATTATCTGCTTCCAATAAGAAAAACATCTCACGATTGTTATGCTTAAAACCAATTTCTCAGTCAGAACATGGTAGCATATCTGCAGTCCTAGCATCTCAGGAGACTGAGGCAGGAGGATGGATTGAGTCCTGGGTTCAAGACCAGCCTGGGCAACTTAGCAAGCCCCCATATTATTAAACAAACAAACAAAGAAAATAAAAACTTTAGTCATATAGTGTAGCTGCTATCACTTCATAAACCTTTGACTCAAACTTGGTACTTCTTCTCTAAAGGAGCAACAAGACAACTCTGACTCTTTCCAGTTGTGGAAACCCAAAAGAATGAAGCAATACACCAACAATGGTAACTGTAACTTGAAGGTGGTTAGACAGGATGGCTCAATGGCATTTTAGAACCATCCACTTCACTGTAGACTACCATGGATATCCTGTGAATGGCAAGGTACATTAAGGAACCCATATTCTAAAGCCCGGTAACACAGAGAGCTACACAAAACAAAAAGAAAATGAAAATCAGAACTAATGTGTTCTAATAGAGAATGAGCAATGTATGCTAAAAATGGAACCTGCTGCTGTCCTCTATATGTGTTCCTGAAGAATTCCAGAATTGGCTGACTTCATTCAACCACAATCTGACCACTAGTGTTGTTTTCTCTACTATTTGATTTCTTTTCAAATATTCACTCCATTATCTTTAGTGTACGTATAATAAATGGTTTGGCACAAAAGCATCACACGTTTTTTTCCAAACCAAATGGCTAATGGTATATTTAGGTCAATATCAAATAAAAATGCTGGTAAAAAAATTAAACTTTGCCTTTGGAAAATATCCTTATTTTCTTTATTAATACTTATGTTCTGTAAACTTTATATTGTTCTGTTCCAAAACTAAAAGTTAAGTTATTTCTTAGTCTTAAAGTCATCTTGAATGCTTTTCAGTACATTGTATATCACCTTTTCCAGAAGTTGGAAGGTAAATGGATAGTTGTAAACAGAGGAATTTACATCTGGATATCCTGAACCTTCCAAAAAGTACTCCTACAACGGAAAATGTGATAGGTTTCTTCCCATAAACTCAAAAGCACAAGCTTCTAAAACAGTGCCAAGGGCTAGAAATCAAAAGCAGGTACATACCTGTTATATTTGCTTGCAATAATTTGAAGACATTCCTGACCCCAGCTGAGAGAGAATTTGAGTAAAAATTTCTAAGAGATGCTGCACTGGCTTCCAAATGAATCTGTATTGACTCTGTGGAGGAAGAAGAAATGTTATGCACTGCTGTCCCATAGCTGTGCTGTCAGACAGCAGTTAGTAGTTACCTCAGAGCGTTTGAATTACGGCTAACGCAACTAAGATCTGATTTTTATTTCATTTTAATTCGTTTATATTTATTTGTACAACAGTACTCTCTGTGACTGGTGGCTATCATAGAAGACAATGCAGATAAAAATATTTATACAAATTCTCCCTACATACTTTATATCATCACATTATCACAGGATAAAAGACACAGTGGCTTATCTACAAGTTCTCAAGGAGTAGAAACATTCATAGAACTCAATTAATTTAGTTAACAATTTCTATCAACAAATTTAATGTCCTGTATAACCAAAGAAATGCTTCTATTACTTTTTCCTCTCTATCAATAAAGAACTGAGGAAGCCAGTATGACAACTTGTAGTGCTAGTACTAAAATGAGATTAGAACCATATGTACTGTAAGGGAAAATGAGTTGATCAAAAGCAATACCTTATTGGAAGAAAAAAAAAATACCTTTCCCAGACAGTATGGCTATGCAGGAGGACTATAGCAACAAGGCAACATTTAAAACTAAAAAGTAACGTAATATAGTATACTTCCCTTTGGAATTTGATAGATACTGAAATACTAAGGATTATAATGGAACAAAAGTTTATCTTGTGAAACATTTAAGGACGAACTTGCTTCTAGTTGGGTGTGGTGGTATACACCTATAATCCCAGCAACTGGGGAGGCTGAGGCAAGAAGATTGCAAGTTCAAGACCAGTCTCAGCAATTTAGTGATACCCTGTCTCAAAATAAAAAAGAAGAAGAAAAAGGACTAGGGATGTAACTCTGTGGTAAAGTTCCCCTGGGTTCAACTGCTCATACCAAAAAATGACTTGCTCCTTAATTTAACATATAAACAGTAATACTATGTCACAAATTTCTTGCTAGGAGAACTCTCAGCTGTAATTTTAATAGTGCTCTCACAGAATAACACAGCTGCTAAGGAATTTAAAAAGATTAAGTGCATGTAAGCAGCAAAACTACTGAGCTGGAGTGGTGGCTCAGTGGTTGGAGTACTTATCTGGCATGTGTGAGGACCCAGGTTCAAACCCCAGCACCACATACACAACTAAGTGCTGGAGAAACAAAGGTGAGATGGAAAAATAAATAAAACTTACTCTCTCTCACTCTCTGGCGGGTGAGAGAAGAAAGCAAAATTAAGCTGTTCTACTTACCAAGCCCTTGTGGTATGTTCTTGGCTAAATGACACAGCCATTTAACTCTAAGCATCCAATCCTGATTGGTTGCTTTCTCTATGAGCACTTTAACAGCCATGGCCAAAACATCTGGTTCATCAATCCAGTAAGTATCCACCTCTACTGCACTGAATTTCAGGTTTTCAGGGTTGGAAGATTGCATAATTTTCTCCAAGTCTTGCAAGGTAAGAGGCTGACTCCTGAAATGGGCAAAGTTAGTACTAGAACCTTTTATTTCACAGAACCACAAAAATTATTTTACAAATACTGGAGTAAGGAGGTAAAAAAGAAAAGATGATTTCTCACAAGAGATGACAATTAAAACACATACTTAGGGCTGGGGTGCACTTCAGTGGTTGAGCATATGCTTAGCATGCACAAGGCTCTGATTCAGAATGTATATGTACACGCATACCCTAATAGATAATAAGTACAGAAGGCTATTATACTAAGTATTAAAAATATGACAGCTGGACAGTAAATGGCTACATATTCATAGGTTGAATATATTGTGTCCGGACTGTAAGAAAAACAAAAACCAGTCAAGAAACAAGAGAGACATACAAGCTATAGGGTCCACTGACCTCACCCAGCTGCTGGTTTTCAGGCTCATCCTGTTGAGGCAGTATGCCAGGATCAGCCCATCACTTCGGACAACAGAGAGATGAGAATCTTCAGTAGCAAAGAGGGCTGAAGGTACAGAATCTGGCCACAGCCCCGTGGCAAGAATGGAGTTTCCCCAGGTTTCCCGTGCTTGCAGAGAAGAAACATGTTTCTCCAATAAAGCCTGCACAAGCTGGCATGAGATAAAACACACAGTACATAGGCCCAGTGTAAGTGCTGTTACCAAAAACTAGCAGACAAACGTATGAGTTCTTAGGGCTTACGTGATTATCTCCCCATAACTCTCTTAAACTGATTTTATGTCCTATGCAAGTGCTTTACCTGCATAACCAGTACTTTGTAAAACCTATTTACGCTTCAATTGTACATAGTGTTTTTTCAAGAAATATACAGTACTTTGGGGCTGGAGCGGTGGCTCAGCGGTTTCGGCGCTTGCCTGGCAAGCACGAGGACCCGGGTTCAAACCCCAGCACCACATACACAACTAAGTGTTGGAGCAACTAAGGACATGTGTAAAACTAAATAAAGTTGTTTCTGTCTTTCTCTGTCTCTCTCACTGTCCCTCTTTCTTTAAAAAAAAAAAAAGAAAGAAAAAGAAATATACAGTATTTTTATTTAGGTATCTCCAAACTGGAATTCATCTGTGTGAAGCACTGTAAAATGAGACATTTCTCTTTTGAGTACCATTACAGTTGTATAGAGGTTTTCACTGTTTCTATTTTTCTGCTGTTACTGATAAGCATGTAGCACTGACTTTATCCTACGTATAGCTGGCATTTCAAATAAACGGCTTGCATAGAAAAAAAAAAGACACATTCTTCAACATTCAATATCAGAAGTAAAATTTATATTCTATTTTTGCTGATGATAGATCTGTTTCAAGAAAATACTTATATTTAAGATATCTTCCAGGGGTTGGGGATTTAGCTCAGTGGCCGAGCGCTTGCCTAGCATGCGCAAGGTCCCCAGTTCGATCCTCAGCCCTGAAGAAAGAAAAAAAAAGATATCTTCCAGAAAAATATCTGGACACCAGACCTTTACTAGAGTAAAACTGCAGAGGTCAATTCTCTCATGGTATTAAAGTTGCCATTTATAAAACTAATTTCCCCCTACTCAACAGTATAGTGTCACAACTAAAGCTGTCCCAAACACTTCACAATACCTTTCGTTTTGACGATGAATGCTGGGAGCCAACATATACTTCCCAGCATGCTTCAAAAAAGGCTCTGTCTAAACTCAGCCCTCGCTGTAGGTACTGGACAATGAGTATGGCTGTCTGGATTAGAGTAGACATAGAAGATATTGGAGAACCTATAAAAGGGAAAATATTGCCATCTATCAGCAACAGATTCTTCAAAACCTGACAAAAGTGGATAAATTCTGCTTTGACATCTAACTTCCTTCTAGCTAACCCCACCCAGGTACCTATTTTGGTAAGGCCTAGACTTGTGAGAACATTCATATTCCTATGTCTCCTTCCTTCTTCTCTCTTGTTGACTGTGTGCAGTATATCGTGGAGGACTCCTTCACAAGCATGATAAAACTTGTCACATGTACCCATAATCCCATGCCTGCCACACACTAAAGGTATCAAAATGAGCAGGACCTCATGAAAAATCAGTCTTTAAAATCCAACAGACCTACATGAACTTCAAGCTGTCAATAATATTAACTCACTTTAACAAATTACTCAAACTTCTTAAGCCTTAACTGTAAAATGAAAACAAATATCTTGCACAACCAGTATTGTATCAAATATATGCTATTAAAAGTACAGTATTTAATTTACTATTATTGTCACTTTTTTGTGTAATGAAATATTTAAAAGAAGCCAGAGTTGTCTGTTTTAACTCAAAGTTTCCTATTTATTCCATTCTCAAGAGGCAAAGCTAAGGAATCTCAGCTCCTAAAGCAAAATTACT
This sequence comes from Aplodontia rufa, assembly GCA_004027875.1. Taxonomy (NCBI): domain Eukaryota; kingdom Metazoa; phylum Chordata; class Mammalia; order Rodentia; family Aplodontiidae; genus Aplodontia; species Aplodontia rufa. Next base: position 84,990 of record PVKS010004449.1, on the reverse strand, counting down.
CAAGTGTTAGCCTCTGCATGAATCGTTTATCTGGGGAGCATCTTTAAAATACTGATTCCTGTGCCTTGCCCTGATGTATTTAACTCATTATTTTGAACTGTCTGGATATTTACATTTTTAACAGGCTTTCATGGTAATTTTTATTTCTATGTGTACAAGAAATATAAGAACCCCCAAATTGGCAGTCCAATGGTGTATCATGAATTTCAGCAAGACAAAAAAATCTGTAGAGGCCCAGATGTTAAGTACCTCACCTACAATAGTTCTTTGGGTCTCCATGTGTAGAGACAAGAGTATGTCACACACACTGTCTCCCACCAATCCAAGGCTGTGCAACAGAACTTTCAAATCCAGGTTGTCTGGAATGTTCTCATCCCCTTCTCCTGAAATGTAGATTTCGAGTCCACGATTCCTCATAGCTCTGGATATTTCTCCATGAACAGGATCCATTGAAAGAAAAAGCCTGTAAAATGGCAAATCAGAGGAAAAACAAATATTTTAAATCTCAGTGCAAAGAATGTTGGGTGCTCAGCAACCACTAGGAAGGGCAAATCTTATGTGGTCATCTCTAGGGAGTTCATTCAGGAAGACACCACTAACAAAGTGAGGAAGCAACACCTGCATTCTGTCTTCTTTCAACATGTATCAACACAGTTAATCAGTTTCTCTAAACCTATTTTTCCTAAAGAACTGTCCTATCTGAGAACTTTGCAAGTCTTACTTTCCGATATTCCTCAAATCAGGCTGTGCTAATTCATCATTCTAATTCACCTACAGAGAACAGAAAAAGGAGCTATGTGTTCTCCTATAACAATTAGTTCCTCATATTCAATGTCCATCAACATCCCCACCTAGCCATCTGTCATCTCATACATATGTCCAAAACAGAACAGCCGATTCCCGGGCGACCTTTCCCATACCAAACCTGCTCCTTTGCCAGTATTACCTTTCTCCATGAATGGTACCCTCATTTGCCCTATTATACAATCCAAAAACTTAAGTGTCATTCTTGCTTCTTCTTTTTCTCAACTAACAAATCTATCAGCAAGTCCCACCCATCTGACTACCCTACTCTAAACTATGATTATCTCCTACCTGGACTACTGCAAAAACATTGTGACTGGTGTCCCAGCTTCAACCCTTTGCCAGCCCAAGGGAGGATCTCATTTCTATTGTTTACAACTATGCCCCTAGCAATTAGCAGTCCCTGGCATATAGCGGAGACTCAATAAACATTTGTTTCAACTGAAGGAATGAATGCATAACCTTGGTCATAACTCAGTGTACAAATATAATATATAAGGAGATGCTACTCAATGTCTACCTCTGCTGTAAGATTCTTAAGCAGAAAAATAAAGAGATACGAATACCTGAAATTGGGATTAGGTGTTACTGTGGGAGTGGATCCATCTATCATTCCTCTCTCGCTAATGGTGAGGACGCCTCCAGGTTCAAGCAAAGCATTCAAACGATCCAGAACTGATGGGCTACACAGAGAGAACTCAGATGGTGGATAGGCAGACAAGGTGCCTTGATTCTATTTTCCTTACGTAAGTCTCCAACTGTATCTGACCCATATATTCCTTTTAGTAGGTGTCATTCCCCATACAGAACTGTCATCTTTCTCAAGCGTAGATTTGTCACTGATTCCCCTGTTCATTTCCCAAGGCACATAGTCCAGAGCCTTATCCACAGAAAATACATGAAAAGTATTTGTAGTAAAATTAAGGAATAATAAAAAGTGCTATGTACGATATAGCCTTTTTATTCCCCTATCCCTACATATCAAATCCACTTAAAGATAGGTGGATTTCAACCTGAGACAGAAAAAGCTTTAGGAGTTCTCCTAAAGAACTGTTTTGCTAACTGTACAGGTACACTAGTTTCACACTAGTCCTTTTCCCTACTGTAGGATCAAAAGTGAACATGGGGGCTGGAGCGCTGGCTCAGCGATAATGGTGCTTGCGTGGCATGCACGAGTATGTGAGTTCAAACCCCAGCAACGCATACAGAATGAAGTCTCAGAGCAATGAAGGCCATATGAAAAACTAAATAAAATTGTCTCTTTCTATCTCTCTCTCACTGTCCCTCTCTCTTAAAAAAAAAAAAAAAAAGATACATGGTTGAACTGTCATCACTGATGCACATTTACTAAATGTCTGCACTGTGTCAGATGCTGCATTTCAAAAACCTGCAGCCTAGAATGACTAAAATAAGAGGAAGAGTTCTGATGTTACATAAAAAGGTTTAACTCAAATAACTGTTATGTGGAAAAGCAATTCAATTTTGTTAATCTTTATTTTAGCTGTCTAATGACCAAATACTACTGTTTGCCACAGGTGGGAGGTCTACAAAATATGGCTGAAGATGCACTGCTAAGATGGCACAGCAGTTGGAGCACTTGCCTGGCATGTGTGAAGACGTGGCTTCAAATCCTAGCATCACATACAGTAACTAACTGTCGAAGCAACAAAAACCAGATGAAAAACTAAACAAAGTTGATTCTCTTTCTCTCTCCCTCACTCTTTAAGGAAAAAAAAAAAGATGCATTGCTAGTTAAGAAAACCAATGGATCAAAAACAGTTTCCATCTTGGTTTCTACTTTGATAAACACATGCCAAGTTTCAATCAGGCCTACTATGATTAGGCATAGGATTCTTACTTGCAGAAGTTAACATTGTCCATCAGAAGCCAGTCGCCAGACTTCAGGGCCTGAACTAACATGCTGTCAACCCATTCAAATGTGCCATGGCTGTGGCCACTGGTTGACTGCATAAGCTTCACCCCAAAACTTCGGAAATCTTCCACAAGTTTGGCAAACTCTGAAATGTCACAGGCAAGATCAACATCAATAGCACTTAATTTCAAACCAAAGCAAAAACAAAAACAGACAAACTCCAAAACTAAGAATTTATTTAAAGAAAGACTGAACTTTGGATGTAGCTTTATAGTAGAACTTGCCTAGAATATGTAATTTCAATTTTTTAATGATTCATAACAGAATGATACATAGAACTTCACAGGTAAGAAAATTAGGTTTGGGGCATAAAAAAAACTTTAGTGGCTTTCTGAATTAGAGGCTACATACTCAAAAGTTGACTCTGGGTGATAGGGAAATAATTTTACTCATAATTTCTCAAAATGGCAGAAAGAGGATAAGTTCTCTAATCTATTGCCATATACTAATAAGTGGGTAAAGTGCCACTAAAGTCACTAAAATGGACTTCGTTTATAAATGGCCATATTCTACAATTATAGTAACAACTGGTATTTATTTGCCAAACACTGTATTGTATAAACAGCCACTTCCTGGAAATTTTTCAGCTGGTCTTTTTTGATGGATATTATTTTATGACCCACTTTCATACCACAAGATAATATATATTGGACTCCTGCTTTGGTTTAAGCTATAAACATACTTGAACTTAAGCTCCCAATGTTAATAACTAGAAAACTAGGGGAAATACAGGGCACACTGCTTTTAGAATCTGGACAACACATGCACAACAGCACCATAACATCTGAGGGAAAGGAGAAAGAAAAAAAAGATTAAGCCTGGAAGTTGTTTGCTTGTATTGGGGATCAAACCTAGGGCCTCACGTATACTAGCACCCCAGAGGCTTCACTAAGTTGAAGACAAACCAAGGCAACTAGAATGAGGAGCAGGGTACTTGAGAGGAGGGAGCTACTCAGATAAACAGCTTCCAAAATCTGGATAAGGGCCTTTTTTGACTAAATAATTGCATATATATGTACAAGGTGAAGCTCTACAAAGATGAGCAAAAACTTCCAAGGAAAGGACAATTACTGAGGAGATGTGACCTTACTAATACCCAGAGTTTACACAGGCTGAGCATCAATCCACTTCCCACTAGTTAAAGTGGAGACCTCAGCAAATACTTAGGACATTCTGATGAGATGCTTCAGGCCCAGGTCTCAGCGGTGCTGCTGATCTAGTCCTAGAGGAAAGACCACTCTAGATCCTACTTTAAAAAGCTTAAAAGCAAATTTGAAAGGATCAAAATGATTTATATGTAACTCACATCAAGAAAAGCCCAACAGTCTTTAAAAACAGTAACAAAATGCAGTATTCAGTAGCTTAAATTCACCATGTCTGCCCTTCGATCAAAACTATCAGACATATAAGGAACAATTAAAATATGACAAGAGAAAAGCACTCAACAGAACAGAGACGTAAATTAAACAGACATCAATACAGTAATTAGAAACATGCTCATTATGCAAAAGGATTTAAAATATGATGAGAACTGTATTTTAAAAGTCATAAAGATTCATCATAGTAACATTAAAATACAGCTGGCCATGACAGCATACACCTATAATCTCAGCAACTTGGGCAAGACATTCACAATTATACTCCCATTAATGGATACAAAATGGGCAGTTTTAAGTGTTACATTATACACATCTAAATACACATACCTGCCTTGGAGTATGAGTTGATTTTATTATTAAGGCGCTGCATAAGCAACAATACTGCTTCCAGCTTATTGACAATTTCCATTGTGACACCTTTACCATCTTCTCCAAGACACTTGGGTTTATAAGTCAGAAGGAAATGGCTCCATGCTCGCAGCACTACTTCTGCATCCTCAGTACTGATAAGGAGGCTATCCCTTAACAGAGCCCTTACGGTACCCTCCACCTTCTCAAGCAACTGCCTCCAAGGTCGTATGAGATCAACCTGCAATTTCCAGAGCACATGACCCTTAGTCAATGCACTGGGTTTATGTTTTCCCTGACAATCTGAAGGCAGAGAGGTTACCTGCTCAAATCCACCAAGAAGCTCAGTAGTATCCATTGCACTATTCATAGCCATGATCTTTAATGTGTGACCAGTAAGGTGTGCCAGAAGCTGGACCAGGCTCGTCTTGCCCACAGAGGCTGGTCCCACAAGGATGACCATCCAGCTCATCTGCACACACTTCATGATGGACTCCAACGACTGGAATGACTGGTGCAGGAGCGAAAGGGGTCGGCAGGATGGGTGAGGAACATAGCTGCCACGGGAAAGGACTGAGTAGCCCAGCTGAAAAAAATACCCAATGACATATCACAAGCATACCTGGTAGTGGGAGTAGAGAAACCATAAAAAATTATCTTTGTCTCCTCACCTGAACATTATAGGGAGTGATATGAAATAATCTGGTTCCTGTGTATGGGTTAGAATTTGAACCAAACACATCCTTGAATATGGTAATAACCTAAAGGAAGATGATATAATCAAGACAAAAATCAGTCCACCAAATTCTTATAGTTTCTGGAATTTTTCTAAAAAAAAAAATATCAGTTATTAGAGTTACCATATTCAGAGATTAACCTCAATTTCCTCATTCTTAAAAAGCATAGACTAAATTTATTTAATTCTTTGGAATGAAAATAAGCTTGATTTCAAATACAGTAGTCACATAATCCCAAAGTATTTCCGAATCCAGTGAGAATATACCAATAAATTAAAATGAAGCCATGAACAATGGCAAATCTAGAGATAAAGATTTGCTTTCGTCAATCAAAACACTACCTAAAAAGACAGTAAATGAGAAGAGTAACACAAAGATAATGAAGAATAGTAACTGTGTTATCAGACACTATTATATATTGGGTCCTTTGATAGATTACTTCTGATATTTACAGTCATGCAAAATAGCTACCATTTCCATTTTATAGATAGGAATAATGGGGTTCAAAAGCATCATACTATTTACCTGTGATAGTTAACTAATTTTAAACATAAGTCAGTCTGACTCTGAAAGCATTATGTTATATCGCTCCACATACTTATGTAGATGTGACAATCAATGTTATTCCTCTAACCAATTATTTACATTTAGTCATCTCTTCCCTAACAGTAATGCTGTTAGAAAACTTGTTGGTTATTTCTTTTATAGGTCTCTTTAAAAAAATCTAAAAGGAGTGGGGAAAAAAGAGTGTTTTTAAAGCATATAATCTGTTCTCCCTGATGTTCTTCTGTCAGAGGGTTAAATCACAAATACACGATCTAGCTGGTTTGTTTTGGTTTTATAAAACCAGATTCAATTTGCTTGGACCTTTTCCACTTTCACAACCTCCTTCTATTTTTTTCCCCCCAATCTTTTCTTTCCTCAGAAAACACCTATTTGCTTGTAGGAGTACAGAAACCTTCCATACACCTCAATGGTCCACCATCTGACTAACATAAGTCACTAAAAAACTAGCTTATATCACGGTTATGATTAATATACCATGATATATCATTAATATAATGATATTTTGGATATCATTATCCAAAATGCTTAGGACAAAAAATATTTACAATTTCAGATTTTTTCTTTCTTTCTTTTTTTTTTTGGCATTTTGGAACATTGGTATATACATATGTTGGGGACGAGACCTGAATCTAAATGCAACATTCATTTATGTTTCGTATATACCTTAAACACAGAGCCTAGAGGTTATTTTATGTATTTTCAGTGTACCTGTGTTTTGACTGTGAACCATCACATCAAAACAGGTATGAAATCTTCCACTTGTGGTATCCTATTAATGCTATTTAAATGTCAGATGTTAGCTTTCAGATTAGGCATGCTTACTTAAACAACTAAAGAATGAATGAAGAAATTAAAATACTAGCTGATGGTATGTGAAATGTGTGTGTGTGTGTGTATATATATATATATATATATATATCATCAATATATCAATAAACCTGTTTAAAAAAAATACTAGTTGAACATTTTCTCCTAATCCAATGGCTGCAAGCCACTTATAGATAATAAATGAGTTGCCAGCATTTAGCTGGACTCTGAATACCACATAAAAGGGGATCTGGGCAACAGAATGAACAGGATATGACAGTTAGATGTCCTACCAGCTGGCAATACATTCACACTTTAACAGGGATGCTACTGCTATCTAACACATGGATCTGTATATCAATTCATTTGTTTTTAAAACAGTGAGGTTTAGTAGAAAAGAACAGCAAAGTGGAGAAGGCCTGAATTGAGGGCAGGCTCTGCTGTCTATGAGATTCCATGGCTCTGAGCCTTAGATCCTCATCTCTAAGAGGCCATGTCAGCACCTTCCCTGCAGCTATTGTGAGAATTCAGTGAGACAGGACTTTAAATACCACTAATCAAAATGAACACTGGCCGAACACAGTGGCGTATGCCTATAGTCTCAGCTACTCAGGAGGTTGAGGCAGGAGAGCACTTGAATCCAAGAGTTTGAAATCAGTCAGGGCAACATAGCGTGACTTGCCTTCCTCCCACCAAAAAACAAAAAACACATATAGCTACAGTTCCCTAAACGGGGAATTGTGTTATGTTTTATTTACAAACACGTATTTTTATTTTCATTCATATACAAAATATCTTCTCTTTCCATCTATTTATACTTTTACTTGGTATCAGCTGTCTGTCCTTTGCTTCTTATCTTTGAACCAGGAAAGATGATAAAGATCTAATTTTTTATTACTGGATGGCAATCCTGTTTTTAGGAGATTCGTGACCATGGGGATTCAGATGGACAAGCAAACTGTGCCCTCCAAAGCAAACACTATGACATGGGAACATTTCATCTGTTTCTACAACTTCTAAACTTCCGAGTAGCTTATTAGGTTTGGTATTATTAACACGAATATACTTCTATTCTGTCTTAAGATAAAATCAAGTTTCGGATGGGAAGAAACAAAAAGAAGTATGAAACTCACCATTTCTTTGTCTTCCCTGGTTCTCATTCTTTCACCATAGACCAAAAACACATGCTGACCAGGACTATAACAGCCAGGGGACTGGTCAACGAGCATTAGCTGACACCAGCGGAAAAGGTCCCGGAGGTTGAATTCCCAGGGTCCTCCTTTTTGCCCCCATTTCTTCTCAACAGTCACTTCATGATCAATCTAGAAATAAAATATCCTTATTGAGAAACATGTCATTAAGCACTATTAAATACAGAATTATATTTATTATATATTAGAAATGTGTATGTGATCTGAAATAGAAATTAACAAGCTTGACTGAGATGCTTTCTTCTCCTAATCCAGACTTCAAAATGCCAGGAATATCCTATAGGCATTAATACAATATAAAACTGAGTTAGCATAAACCTCAATGAGTAAGTTGCCTTCCACTAGAAACTTGTAGAATTTTGTGATTTATTTAATTTGGAAAAACTGATCATTTGTTAGAATTCTACACTGAGAAAATGCTGGATCAAATACAGCCAGGGAAACACAGATCAATGTAAGTAGGTACTTACTTGGTTGTTGAAAGCTACCATTTTTTTAATAATATTTCTGTCAATTGCTGGGAACAAAGTACTGGCAATGAACTCCATGTCAATTACAGTAAGGGGATCCACAAAGACCTATAAAATCCAAAAAGTAACATGAAGAAATACAAGTTTCTCTACTGAATATTGTAGGCCATGCTATGTGAAGTCTTTATTTAACGCCAAATAATAATACCTGAGTAATATACATAATTCGGTTTTAGAAATTTCTATTACTGTTTTTTAAGAATTAAAAAAATTTTTAAATATAGAAACAGATATTCTGTTTTTAATCTCTATGCTGGTAAATTCAAGAGAAAAATACAATTTATTTTTTAAAGTATGTTTGTTATAAAATTTTTTTCTATACAATCTGAAATGCTTTCAAAATTCTGGGATGATAAATCCATCAGGAATATGTGAAAAATTATTTATAAATATAAATATTTACAGATAAACACACACATATATATATCTTGTATATATTATCTATGTATATATAGATATATATAGTATATATATGCATATATATATATATATATATATATATATATATATATATGCTAGCTGATAGCACAGTATTTCAAAATACTCCAAATGCTATTATTCCATATGTTTCTTCATATAATTTCTGGGAAGAAGCCTGTTGTTATATCCACCTTCCAAGAGATGTAGCAAATTCAGAAGTTTTGAGAGACTTCCCAAAGTCATAAGGCTAGGAGTGTACATAGTTTTACCCACAAGTGTGTCCACACAGATGAATTCCCTCTTTCTCACACCCTTAAGTTGACACTGAACTCTAGCCTCATTAATGGAATTATTCATTAGTATTAAGATATTGTCCTCATATAACTATTTTCCATATTTTAACTTTTATTATAGTTGAGTGATGACAGTCAATTAGCAAATGGAGAAAGCAGATTTGAATGACTTGTCATTGTGATAAAATGCTAAAAAGAGTGTTCACACTGCTTTTTTTTTTTTTTTTAAAGTAATAAGGTGAGTTCTTTGCTTATGAAAAAAATTCTGGGATGTTGGATATAAGAATATGCACTATAAAATTTATTCAGATTTTCAATATACAGGAGAAATATCTGTAATGAAATGTTAAGATACTCAGTAAATTCCTAATCATCAAGGGACAGGGACATTAAGGAAAGCTAACATCTTGAGGTCTTTTCAAACCTCTAAATTGGCCAAACTGGAAAAAAAAAAGCTGCTAAAACAAATAAATATGTATATACATACTCATACCCCTTAGCAAACAGGAACAAAGGCAAAAGAGAAGACATCAGAATACTACTAATGATGAACAGGGGGATACTGGATTTTTATTATTTATGACAGATCTCTTTCCTTTCTTCTCTGTACTTTAAGTGTATAACTTACATTATAAAATTTGCTAAAATGTATTAACAGACACATGGATACTTGAAAAGTTCAGACGGGCTGAAACTCAGCGGTTACAGCGCTTGCCTGGCATGCACAAGGACACCCCAGCACCATGTACACAATGAAGTTTGGAGCAACAAAATCCACATGAAAAACTAAATAAAATTGGTTCTCTTTCTCTCTCTCCCGCTCACTGTCCCTCTATTTAAAAAAAAAAAAAAAAAAAAAAAGACAAGAAAAATTCAAAGACAGTCTTCCAATCCCAACTGCAGTAACAGACTCCTGAAGACTGCAGTGACCTTACTTTCCTCCAAATGGTGACACACCAAGTTCTCTAGGTTAAAGGAGAAAGGCCAGGTATGGTAGCACAACAAGCCTGTAATCCCAGCTCTGTAAGCTGAGGCAGGAGGATTCCAAGTGCAAGATCAGCCTCAGCAACTTGCCAAGACCCTCAGCAACTTTGTGAGACCTGCTTCCAGAAGAAAAAAAAAAGTGGGGGGAAGCAGTTCAGTGTAAAACAACTCTGGTTTCAAAAAACAAAACAACAGGAGAGAAGTGATGATAGGAGACGGTCACAATAACATACATGAATTACATAAAGACAAGAAAAGAGGATCATTAAACTGATTTTCTTTCATTTGCATATTGAAACACCCTAACAACTAATTGCCAGCAGTCTTATCTACCTTTGATTTCTAAAGCAACAGCTTATCTTACCTGAGTAAATCTGTTCAGGAAAGACCTGGGCAAGCCCTTCCTCCCACCTCCTTGTCTAAAAGGATTTTGACACCCAAAAATCTTCGTCTTTTCATGCTGTACTTGAAAGCTCATTCCTAACTCAGGCACAAAGATCTCTCCTCGGTGATCAAAACAAGCATTCAGTCCTTCCAGTACAGATTGTGAAGCCAGGTTAAGCTATTTGGAAAAAAGAGTGCATATATTTGTTTCATTATACATGTTGTAAAACTGATAAAAATCAAGTGAACAATATGGAACAAAGTAAGACAGTGGTGAACTTCAGGAGAGGAAAGTTCAAACAACATTGATAACCCAATATTTCTTAAGCTAACTGTTGGTGTGGTATGTATTTATTCTATTGTTCTTTATTGTACATATATACAAGAAATTTTGGATTTTTTATATATATGAAAACATTTGTACATATATTTAAGGTAAACAAATGTTCAAATTGAACTAAAACACATTAAAATTTTTCTAACATTAAACTGTATCCATTACTTACATGTATCAATACTGATCTAACCTGTAAATAATTTAAAAAAACAAAAAAAATTGCTAAGTAGGTCTTCCGGATGGTGAGGTTCAGAGCTTGGTGATGTAAGACATGGATGTTTTTTAAGAAACAAAAAGTCAATTAGGAAATGCAAATCAACAAAACAAAATTTAAGGTACAATATATTACAATTTCAACCACTGTGTTTACATAAGTACTACAAAGCACAAACTCCTCTGCGTATGCCAAACAGAAATGCGTCCATTTTCTTCAATGAATCTATTTCCCTAAAATGAGTATGGTGAGGAGTCTTCAGCTTTAAAACTGTTTTCCCTTTCCCTGGCATGAAAACTCTTATCAGGTATCTTCCCCCCCCACCAAAAAAAAAATCTATAAAAGAAACCTTTAACTCCTTATATTTGCTCAAGACAGGCAGTGCAGGGACTAGAGCAGTGAGTGGCTCCATGGTTACAGTGCTTGCCTAGCATGTGTGAGAACCTGGTTTCGTTCCCCAGCACCACATACACAACTAAGTGTTGGAGAAACAAAGGCCAGATGAGAAAATGAATAAAAATTGATTCTCTTTACAAAAACAAAAAGAGCAGAGCAGGTCAGGACATGGGATTACAAAGTACTTTCTCTGGTATCCAGACCCAAGAGAGTACAGGTCTAGAGAACCAGCTGGGGAGTTGGACATGAGGATTGCAAATCTGAGGGGAGCCTGAGCAGCTCAGCAAGACCCTGTCCCAAAATAAAAGATAAAAAAGGGCTCGGGATGTAGCTCAGTGATAAAGTGCCTTTGGGTTCAATCCCTGGTAAAAAACAAAAGAAGCAAAGAGAACCGATATGCCTATGTCCAGTTTCCTCTGCACCCCTTTCAGTACTCCAACAATTTCAGCTCCACAAATACATCTAAGCTTTTTCCTGAATTAACATGCAACTCAAACAGGCCCAACTCCATATCTCTAGCTATCTCTCAGACACAAAAATTCAGTATTTATCTTGCCCCATGAGGTATTCTTTCTTCTGATCAAAAATTTGTCCATATACACCTAACACTATTTCCTCAGCATTCTTATATTCGTTGTGGATATCTATCCCCAGTGTTTCTGAAACATTAACAAAACATGAAGTAGTGAATATTAATTGTAAAATGTACCTCTGAAATAAATGCAAAGATAGCAATCCTGCCAGACACAAGAGAGTAAATTAGAAAACCACAGTTTTTCTCTGAAGAATTTCTTAAAATAAATAAATAAATAAATAAAAAAGTAGAAAGCTTGTACGTTATACATAGAAGGGGCTCTATATATGTATGTGTGCTCTACCAAGTGACCCCCCCCTTTTTTTTGTACCAGGGTTTGAACCTAGGCATTTAAACACTGATCCTCAACCACATCCTCAACTCTTTTTATTTTTTATTTTGAGACAGGATCTTGCTAAGTTGCTGAGGCTGGCTTTGAACTTGCAAGCATCCTGCCTCTGCCTGCCAAGTCACCAGGGTTGCTGGAGTGTGCCACTGCACCCAGAGTACTATCTGATTCTTAAAATACACCATTCTTTCTTTAGAGTTCTGCCTCTACTAGCCATCAGCATGCTCATCCACTAAGAAATGCCCTAAAACTACTACTAATAGGCCTGATCCCCACGTCATCCCATCCAAGGCCTGATGCTAGGACACTCACCTCATCCAACACAACCCAATGACCTGCCTTCAAAGCTGCCAGCAACGGGCCATCAAACCAGGCAAACTCTCCTCCCTTGCCACCCTCAACAGGTAGATCTCCTCCAAATAGGTCTGTGATGTCCTTTGAGAGGGAGAAGAAATGGAGACAAGCCAACATTAAAGAAAAAAAAAGAAAAAAGAAAAAAGCATAACTAGATCATAAGACCCTAAATCTGAAATAATGAATATCTAGCCTTGTGTCATTACTTTTCCTTCTTATACCCAAGTCAGAACTAAATACTCCCAGTATCCTTTACTAGAAGTCCAAATACACCCCAAACACCTTCTTATCATAGTGCTTCAAGTAGTAATCAATTTAATGAGACACTCAGATTAGTAATTCTGTGTATTTGCATATTAATTGGTGAGCTTTAAAACAAAAAAATAATTACACTGCCCAGAGGTCCTGCTCCCAGCCCCACAAAATTTGTTACCTGTGTTCCATACTTTCAAGAGATTGTCATATTATCTCTACCAAGCTTTTTTTTTTTTTTTCAGAAAAACAAAAAATTAAGTGGGATTATATGTTACAGTAAAAAGCAAAGTGAGTATTCTCTCAAAAGAGGATAAGACTGAAACATCTAATTAAGAGAGAATTGGGGCTGGAGCAGTGGTTCAGCAGTTTCGGCACTTGCCTTGCACACGCGAGTATGCAGGTTCAAACCCTGGCACCATGTACACAATGAAGTGTCAAAGCAACAAAAGTCCATGAAAAACTAAATAAAATCAATTCTCTCTCTAAGAGAGAGAGAGAGAAAATATATTACAGGTATAGCTAGTAATGAATTCAGAAGCAGACTTAATTTGGAAGGTCATATTGCAAGGATGTTTATCACCATAAAAAATAAGTGGGTTACTGACAACATCATAACCATTTCTGATTAGAAAACAAAATAGAGATATTATTACCTACACCTATCTCATTTGCTATAGGATGATTAAGTTTACCGTCTGCTCTGACAAGTTGATTCGAACAAGGGTATTTCCAGAAGCCTTGGCTAATGCTCCCACCAAACTTGTCTTGCCAACACCAGGGGAGCCCTCCAGGAGAATGGGTTTATTCAATTTGGTAGCTCTTAAGAGCCTCTGGGCATTCATAGCTGTGGTGCCCGCACTGAGTGCATAGTCAGCAATATTGTTCCTGTGTAGGACAGGTCCTGAAGAAAAAGAAAGTCACTTATAAGCTGGATATAACCAAATCCTACATACAAGTCAATGCAAGATTTTAACAATATACTTAGTAGGACAATCTGTGAAGTACCTACCATCTGTAACGAAAATATGTAGCTCCTATTTCAACCTAACGCCCACCTATGCATTCAAAAAATGCTTTACAGGAATAACAAGGAGTGAACTTTTCTCATGTACTTACTACATATTATTTCTCCATCTCCTACATACATACATGTAATTGGACTAACTGGAAGTACCTCTCCCTTCACAAACCTACACCTCAAACACTATTCACAGTTGTGCAATTTAACTTTATAAATAGGTATTTTCCTAAAGGCCAAGTGTAAGCCACATGGTTTCATGGCTTTTAGACTACCAAGAAAATTCAGGATATGTTCTCAACCCATAAGGTAATTGATATGCAGGAGTAATAGTAGACTTTCAGGGCTTTCTTCCAAGTTTATAGAAGGAATGGGGCAAGGAAAACAGCTATTTCCTCACTTTTGCATGCAAAAGCAAGGATCATCCCAGTCCCAGGCCACTGGCATATAATTCCTTGACAGAAGCACAGAATACGATGAGAGTCAGGATTAGAAGTTATACCCAGAATAACTGCATTTCCCATTTAATCATCCCTTCATCCATTTGCTCAGTCAACAGATATTTTCTGAGGATCTATGCTAGGCTACATGGGAGATGCTAGGGACAGGAAGCCAGTACCAGCACTCAAAGCTTTACGTATCTATTTTTGTGAAAGGGAATAAGCTCTACAGTTAAGAAATATTACAGGCTAATAGGCTCTGTAGGCCGCTTAAAAGTTCATTAACTTGAGTAGGGTTTAGAGTTTTATTAGGAAAGCTCAAGTAGTGGGCACGACTAATAAATAAGTCCATTTTTATAAAATAACCTACTATGGGTTAAGTCTTCACTTACCCCCATTTTTTACATTACTACTTACATATTTTGAACCATTAACAAAATTACAGTTATACCAAGCCAGATTTTAACTTCAATACTAGTTCAAAAATAAACATTCATAAAGCACTTTTAAAAACCACAATAAAAGATTTCATGACCTATAGGAAGAGAATAATCACTTATTTAAACATCATTCTTACCCCTTGGTATAAAAAATGGATGAATCCCCCAAAGGTTATCTATCCCAGTGAATTCTTTGGCCTTGAGTCTATCATAAATCTTCAGTTCATTTTTCTGATATTCTGTAAGTCGGACCATCTTAGAAAGTTTCTTCACCAGAAATTTTAGACATTCCTCTCGAGCTAAGAGGGCAGTACCGAAACCAGAGGAAGTTACTCCTAAAAGACAGAGGATCAATACATCAGGGAACAGCATAACACCAAGCTCACAATCATTCAACCAGAGCCCTTGCACAGCTTTCTGGGGAAAGAAGCCTAGGGCAGAATTATAGGCCAAATAACATTTTCAGCATATGCAGTACTAAGGAAGAACCTGACCTAACTCTCCCTCTGCTCAGTTTATGGTTCATCATAAACAGCAGTTTATTTAGTAAAATACTCCAGTCACTGACAAATGATTCTAGAGATGGAATAACTAATGTGGCAATGTTGATCATTTTGGTTTACATTTCTAATCTTCATGGCTGGAAAATTAGAAAATATAAAATTTTATGAAATTCTAATAAACGTAGAGCAAGGCACACCAAAGGATTCCAGCCATTAATTAAAAATGACCATTTATATTAAGAACAATCCAGTGCTTCTGGAGTAATGCCACTTTGAACGGTCTTCTTTCTACTCATAATCACACATTTATTAAATGCCTGGAGTATCTTTCAAAAGTACCAACTCTTTCAAAAAGTACACAAAGAAAAGCTATTTTGAGTTTTGGAAATGTAAAATATCTGGGTCAGAGGTCTAGGCTTGCTGTTTCCTATTCCTCTTTACTCTAAGCCCCAGTCTCTAACAGCTAATAGACAACATACCTGAACCTATTCCATCTATGTATACCAGACATGCAGCATGGATAAATGATGTCACAGTGGAGATGGTTTCTGGCCTTTTCATAGAAGCTTCCTCTCCCATTTTGTTCATGAAGTTAACCCAGGACAGGATATCTCTGATACTGACAACACACCTGCGGCCAAAGTCCTGGTGGGTCAGCCAGTCGATAAAATCCAGCATCACCTCAGCTATGTCAGTCCCTAAAACACAAGGAGGCAAATCCATTTGCTCTCTCAGGAACATCAGAGAACAGGAGTTCATAATCTGGGGCCCACAGATGATGGACAAGAAGGGTCTGTGCTCTTTTGCTAATGTACAAAATTTTGTGAATGTCTACTAATGCTTTTGTTGGGAAAGAGTCCATAGATTGCTAAGAGATTCATAAGTAGCATTCCATCCTTATCAAAATAAAACAAAAAAAGCCTTGGGAATTATAGCCCAAGAAACTGTCCTTGAAAACTGCTCACTCAGAAAAGTTATTTGTTTAGATACAATTATTAAGCCATGCCACAATAATTTTAATATACAAATTTAAATATTTTATAACTTTATATTTATGTATACTTTAAATAAACATTTATTATACTTAGAGTTCCTTAACTTCCAATTTTTTAGCTTTATGATGGTGTGAAAGCATCCACATTCCATAGAAACTATACTTTGAATTTCTCATTTTTACCCTGGCTAGTCCTATACCATATGATACTATCAGAAGGCTGGACAATGGCAGGGAGCTGCAGTACCCGGTTAGTCATACCATCACATGGGCAAAAAAAGAAAAAGAAAGAAAGAAAAAAAGGATCCTCTAGAGCAAACTGTTGCTAGCCCAAGATATTCTGGAGGTCAGGTATATACTGTGATGGTTTGAATGTGAGGTGCCCCCCCAAAAGCTCACGTGTGACAGGTGGGGAAAGGTGAGGTGAAATGAGTGGGCTATAAAAGGCTTAACCCAATCAGTGAGTTGATTCGTTATAGGTAGGGATTAACTGGCAACTGTAGGCTGGTAGGGTGGGATTGGTGGAGGTGGGTCACTGGGGACATCCTTTTGGGTATATATCCTTTATCTGGCATAGAGCTCTCTCTCTGCTCTGCTTCCAGATGTGAAGCCTTGAGCTGCCTGTCTCTCTGGAGCCATGCCTGCTGCCAAGCTGTTCAGTCTCACCTTTAGCCCCGAAGAATGGAGCCAGCCTTCCATGGATTGAGACCTCTGAAACTGTGAGCCCTCAAATAAATTTTTCCTCCCCAAATTGTTCTTGTCATGTCCTTCAGTTGCAGCAGCAAAAAAGCTGACTAAAACATGTACTAAATGTGGGCTGGAGCTTGGCGGTTACGGTGCTTCCCTTGCATGCGCAAACACACGAGTTCAAACCCCAGCACCATGTACACAATGAAGTCTCAGAGCAACAAGGGCCACAAGAAGAACTAAATAAAATTGATTCTCTCCGTCTCTCTCTCAAAAAAAAAAAAGGCAAAACAAAAAAAATGTCCTAAATGTTTTTACTTATATAACCCTGTAAGCTGAAAGACAATCACCACAAAGAAGAATGCCACCTTTTTGGTGAAACTAAATTCAAGTCATTTATTTTTTAAATCTATGCAAAAAATCATTTTGACAAATTTAGGCATCTGCAAGCTTTTTACATGACTGAAGCTGAATGACTATTTTAATTATCATGACTTTATATCATTAAATATATTTGTCCAGGAACAAATACCTTAGTAGTAAACATAGATCCACCAAGTAATATCAATAAAATTTAGTAGAGTACTTTCTGTAAAACTTCTGAAATCAACAGTAACCCATTTATCTTTTTTAAAAAAGGTACAAATAACAAAGTATGTTTTTAAAAAGAAAGAATGAAAAGAGGGGGGAAAAATCAGCATTGCTCCAATTTAAATTAGGCTATAAAGCAACAACTACTGGTTAGACAGAGAACACTGGTGCTCCACACCGTGGCACACACCTGTGATCCCAGGGGCTTGGGAGGCCAAGGCCCTAAGAAACTTAGTAAGACCCTGTCCCACGGTTAAGCGCCCCTGGGTTCAATTCCCAGTAGCAAAAAACAAACAAACAAAAAACCTGATTACAGAAAAATCCAAATCTTCCCCATCCCCAGCAAAAAGCCTTTTATTTCCCTCAACATTGCAGCTCTTTCCTTTTATAACTTCTCTTCCAACTCAAACTGAGACCCCAAAAAATTGATTCACTTCTAAGAACAAGGAAGGAACTAGGCCAGTGTCCTCAGAGTCAGATTCTAGACCAGAGACTCTTGGCATGGGTGGAAGCACACAATAGTAACAGCAGAAAACATCACAAAAGAGAAGCAGGAAAGAGCCTAAGATCAGTAGACTGGAGCCAAAAAAAGCCAGCTCCTCCTGGGTGAGCTGCTTGGTAAGCACCAGGCCTCTGTGGCTCCAGACCCTAACCTCAACCATCTTTTAAGGTTCAGGGTGGCACTTCTGTTTTCCACAGGAAATGGGTGGCTAGCTGGAGGACAAGAGTCTAGATACAGCACAAAAATACAAACAGATTCCTGAAGTCCTTTCTAGGGTCAATCTGACTGTAGTGATATCAGCTTTCCTGCAAAAGTTTTTTTTTTTTAAATCATATCTGACTTCTCAGGATCTTGGTTTAGAATGTTTGCATCTTGTTCTTTTCTCCAAAGTTCATGGTGGTAAGTAAACCAACGTCACTGAGAACTGTGTCACTTCCCTAGGACTATCCCATTTATGGAACACAGGGTCAGCTGGCCAAAAGACCTCAAGATGGAGACCCCGTCCTGATGAATGCCAGGGCTGCACAGGCCACTCCTGGGGGTGAGAAGGAAGTCACCAAAGTTTAGTCCCATGAAGCCAAGGAATAAGAGTATATCAAATTGGCACAGTCCAGAGAATGGTGATGGACTAGAGAAAGACGCAGACTGTTCCCTGCTTGGCAGATGCCCATGGGAAACAGAAAGATCTGGGCCTATTTAATATTTCACAATTTCGAAGGGGATGGGGACACAAAAAGCTTTTATGCTATGACCCCAATAATAACAATAATAATAATAATAATAAAAAATTTAGAGGTTATTATGTCATTTCCCTAGGATGTCTGCTGCTGTGTAGCCTGGAAAGCCTGTAATCGAAAAGCTCCACAACAACAAACTAATAGGACTCCAAGGTATGTCCTTGGGGCTCCCATGCTTAATAACCTACAGACTGTTCATTCTTCTTAAGTATGAAGCACACTGGTGACAGTAAGCACGGGTAGTGCAAAGCAGTCATATGCTCTGCCAATCTATGCAATCCAAGTAACTGAATGAAGAAATAATCAGCCAACAAGAGATTCAGAGCTTACTTCCTGAGGGATCCAGCCTCAATGAAGGGCTTAAGATATATCATGCTGGATTAACAACTTCTGCCTTTTCCTTCCCTTCCTTTCATCTGAAATCTTACAACAAAAGAGTCAAAGTAAACAGCACAAAATCTAATGGTTAATGGTTCTGAGGAGTTTTGTACTTGGACCAACATTCACAGTATCACCAAAGAACTTATTAGAAAAGCAAGGCTTAGGCCCCACCCAAAACCCAAGGAATGAAAAAAAAAATGGGCATGGGGTTCACTAAGCTATATTTCCAAAAGTGCTCTAGGTGAGTTTGAGATCCACAGTTTCAGCAATTTCTATACTACTGGATAATGTTACTGGTAAGTGGAGAGAAAAATGGGAAGTTTAACAAGGTATGGGGAAGTCTAGCTTTTCAGAAACTGTTGGTTTCAGTGTGGGCTCCTCTGAGGGGAAGTCTATGCTAAGAAAACTACAGAGCCATTCTTTCCTAAAAGGGCTCAGGTAAGAACAGATTCCATACAAATGATCCTCACAGCTAACCTATCTTTTTTTGAAACTATGCTTCAGGATAACTTAAAAAGTTCAACACTGGGGGCTGGAGCAGTGGCTCTGGAGTTACAGTGCTTGCCTGGCAAGCACGAGGACACGGGTTCAAACCCCAGCACTATGCACACAACAAAGTGTCAGAACAACGAAAGCCACATGAAGGAGTAGATAATATTGATTCTCTCTCTCTCTCTCTCTTACTGGTCCTCTCTTTAAAAAAAAAAAAAAATTCAACATTGGAGCTGGAGAGGTGGCTCAGAATGCTTGTCTGGCATGCGCAAGGTCTTAGGTTTGATTCCCAGTACCATATACATAAATAAGGAAAAACAAAAACCAGATTTAAAAAAAATAGTTCAACATATCTAGAAATCTTAAGCTCAAAGAAATCAATATACTTTTATATTCTGTAAAAAAGGAGGCAAAATGATCCAAGAAGCCAAGCGCTGGTTCTTGGAACTGAATCTAGCCCATTCAGTATCACATTTAGCCCATTTGGTATCAAAAATAAACATACATATATTGGGGTGGAGTGTTGGCTCAGTGGTTACAGCACTTGCCTGGCATGCTTGAGGATGCGAATTCAAACTCTAGCACCATGTGCATAATGAAGTGTTGGAACAACAAAAGCCACATGAAACTAAATAAAATTTGACTCTCTCTCACTGTCCCTCTCTCTTAAAATAAAACAAGACATATATACATTAAGTTGGGGGATGTGTGGGTGTCAGAGAATTTCTTCAGTATGCATGAAGCCCTGGGTTTAATTTCCTAGCACCAAACACACACACCAAACTCATAGAGGTTTAAAGAAATACATATATTAGGGTCTGGAGCAGTGGCTCGGTGGTTACAGTACTTGCTTGGCATGCACAAGTACATGGGTTCAAACCCTAGCACCCACGTACACAACTAAGTGGGGGAGCAACAAAAGCCATGTGAAAAACTCAATAAAAATTTATTCTCACTGTCTCTGTATTTCTCTGTCTTTCTCTCTCAAAAAAAAAAAAAAAAAAAAGAAATACATATTAAATGTTTTACTCTTACCAAATGTTTTAAAAATTGCTAAACCTAGGTTATGGGTATGTGAGTTTTCTTATACTATTCTTATACCCTTATAGTTTATATTAAAAAAGGAAAAATTTTAAATACAATAAAGTGAAAGAATAAATTAGCTGAGAATTTAAAAATGCAGTTTAAATACTATAAACATTTCTCAAGATGGTAATGATTGAAATAAGAAGGGTACTTAACAGAAGGTAAAAGGTTAGTGCCATATTTTCCTCAGATCTATTCTGTTCCTACTTCTCTCTCTCCTTTATCCTTAAAACAGAGTATATATATACCATTAACATCCTCTACTATATTCTCTTCCAACACCTCCCATCCCCCCCCACATTACCACCACCACCACTTACAGTCTCACCTTTGTGATCTGTTCTGCCCAGAGACAATCCTGGACGAAGATTACAACTTATTATTTGAACTAAATCTTCACGACTTGTGCTTTGAGGGCACCATATTTCTGTAAATCGATTTCTTAAGGCAGGAGACAGCTACAAGGAATAAAAACTCTGAAGTGAATTTAAAATCTAGGAAGAAAGCTAGGAACAAAAAAAAAAAAAGCTAGAAAAGAATTCCTTTCAAGGAATGCTAGCTGTGAATGCAGCAACAGTAAATGCCCAACCTCTTCTATGACCTCTACTCCTAGATACAATTTAATAAAGACCTACTTTGTTTTAACTCCTTTAAGATACCATCTCTTTAATCTTCATGACACCTTCCAAAACATCATCACCACTTTCACTGGCGATGGTACAGAGCTGAGGCGTATGGATTAAGTGGTGTAGCCACAATTCCAATTCTAGTCACATGCGAACTCCTTCCCTTCAGCAAAGTTCCTTACTTTCACTTTACATTCAGATACACAAACAGCTATCTTCCCAGACTGAAGGGATGTCTAACTTCTTTTATATGGCTCAGAGGGAGTAAAATTATAAAGAGCTATGTGATCATCTATCTGGTCTACCACAGAAGAGCCAGGAACAATTCTGGTGGTTAGCAGTGGTTCATTAATGGACTAGTGAATGGGTGAGAGTATTTCACATCACTCTTAGACAACCACTGCCTCTGATGTTCAAGATCTTACCTTGTTTTGCTTGTAAGGCATGCAAAATAAAAAACCAGCTTTCCCTTAGGGCAAAGTTGGCAACTCTGACTTAAGGAAAACTTAAGTTAGTCCAACAGGCAAGTTAATATAAACCACCTTGAAATCATATCTCTGCTCTTATTTCTAGTAAGCAGTTTTTATATTTTAAGTTTAAAACTGTGATACATTTTATTCCTTCCCTTCAGAGTATTTCTTGGAGCACTATATCTTCCTAACCTATTACCACACTACCCTTTCACTAACTTTAACAAACTAGAATCTGGTTCATAATACTGACCTCGACTGAAAGGCTTTGGAAACCCAAAAGCCAGGGTTGATGATTTCTGGGTATTTCTGAATACAACCTAAACAGAAGGAACCTGACCAACAGCCCAATAATGACTCACATAACTCTAAATAGAGAACAGAGATGCCCTTCCTGCAAAACCAGAAAAGGTTCCTGGCTGTGATCATTTTACTGTTGTTCATTTAAAAGTCGCTCATAGGGCTGGAGCGGTGGCTCAGCGGTTACGGTGCTTGCCTGGCATACGTGAGAATGTGAGTTCAAACCCCAGCACCACATACACAACAAAGTCTCAGAGAAATGGAAGTCACATGAAAAACTAAATAAAAATTGCTTCTCTCTCTCTCACTGTGCTCTTTTTCTTTAAAAAAAAAAAAAAAAAGTCACT
>PVKS010004449.1:0-57500 GCA_004027875.1 Aplodontia rufa | reverse complement strand
ATTTCTCAGAAATGTAAACAGATTGTAATTGCCTGAAGAAAGATGTTCAAACTCATGCATAAATAAGTAAAAAACATGAATAAACAATAGGATTTCACATCTCATATGCCATACAGAAGATAAATAATAATGCCAATGGTGTAAAAAGGTAAAAAATTAGTCCCATAATATAGGATCACAGTGCTAAGAGGATTAATTACTACTAGCTTTCTAGAAAGTGTACATTTATTGATAAAGAACATTTATAACTATAAAATATGTGATTTTTAAAAACTCAACTGGAATTGGATATAATGGCTTTGTGCCTGTAATCCTAACTACTCAGGAAGCCGAGGCAGGCAGAACTAAGTTGGAGGCCAGCCTGGGCAACATGGCAGGATGACATCACAAAAAAGAAACAGAGGGGTTCCACTTTGTAGTTCACAAGGAGGAACTACATGGTAAGAATCTCTGTAACTATCCATTCAACTGACCATTTAAAAAAATAAAAATTAAAGTTTGCCTATGCCAACTTCCATCCGAAGCAAAATGCTCCAAAATTATACACAGATAGTGAAATGTCATCTTGTGTATGTATATGCATGTGTGTGTGTATGTTGTATGTGTATGCGTATCTATGTGTATATATACATATAAACCAGAAAATTTTACAGATATGTTTATACATTTTTTGGCTTACAAAGGAACCAGAATATCAAAAATAGGAGCTGGGGATGCAGCTCAGTGGTAAAGTACAAGTTTATTAGCAAGAATAGACTCTTCAGCACCAAAGATTAAAAAAGAAGCAACAAAAGTAGGTATTAATGAAATGAATTAATTTCCTTAGTCTATAAAATAAAATAAAAATCCTTATTCTGTAAAAACAAATAAAATGGATGGACTTGTTTGTACTCAAAAGATGTCAAATTTTGGTCACCAAATGAAATTTTGGTCACCGAATGAAGTTTTGGTCACCTAATGTAACCAACACATTCCATCTGAAACTAAGTTCAATTATGAGGAAATGAACTACCTGAAGGTCCAGCATGACTTTAACCAATTTGCTGCAATAGGAGGGTGGCAAACTACACCGCTTGTGTAAAATTGTTTCCAATTCAGAACTAGGTAATTCATCAAAGTGCAATTCCACAAACCGATTCCTGAAGGCTCTAGAAAGCACCTAGGAAACATAGGTGGGGGAAAAAAAACAAACAGTAAAAAGGACCACTTCGATTAATTCCCAGAAAAAGAGATCTTGCTGTTCATCACAAAAAGAAAAACCCTTTTATAGAGGCAAAATGTCTCATTCCCACCAACAAAAATGTAAGGTAACAAATGAAAGGTAGGGGGCAAACACCGCATACCTTTCTGCCACCATAAAGCCCGGGAGGATTTTGGGTGGCAAAAAGCATGAACCGAGGATGTGCTTTAACAACTTCTTGTGTTTCTGTAATGAGCAATTCACGGTTATCATCCAACAGTCTATTTAGTGCCTCTAACACATCAGTAGGGGCCAAATTTAATTCATCTAAGATAATCCAGTAGCCTTTTCTCATAGCATCAATAAGAACACCTAGAAGGAAATGAACAGGGAATTAGTGTATAAATTAGTATAGTATCTTAAAATATTTATGTACAAATCAACAAATCCTAGATCATCACTAAATTTCAAAGCAAATTACTATCTACAGTCAGTCTTACCCCAAAACAATCTGTGATGTTGGAAGTCAAAGAAACCTTTTTGAATTAAAATATTCCTTTTTTTTTCCACCCAAAGGGAAGATCCAGAACACCTCTTTTCCAACTTGCTTAACTTCCTCCATATAGTTTAATTTCATTTAAATCGACAAATTCTCACATCTATTTCCAACTTCTATAACTCATTCTGTTCTTTGAATTTCTAGGAATTGAAACAGCATTTCAACTGCCCTCTTCAAAATCTGGCCCTAATCCTGTACATAGCTGGTAAGATTAGTGGGATCTAAAGGAAGCCAGCCCCCTAAGCATCACTCCTTAACTATGCATAGCTCAAGGACAAAGAGAAACACTATTATGGCAGAAGTCCAAGTGCTTCAACCGAAAGGATGAAGAATATTGATTAGGGAAATGGGTCTAAGAGACTGAAAACCTACATCCAACCCTACCTTCTTTAAAGACAAGTTTGCCTGAGGAGTCAGATGTGTAACAACCAATGTACTCCTGAATATCCGTGTGTTCATGATTGTTAATACGCACGCAGTGGTTGCCAGTAGCTGCAGCCAGCCACCGGATCAGGCTTGTTTTACCAACTGAGGTTTCTCCCTGAATCAACACTGGATATGTTCTGTACAAGATCAGCCAATATAATAATTAAGGAAAAAACACAGAAACCAGAATTATTTTCAAAAGTGTTAAAGAAGCATGACTATAATTTAACAACATCAAAAAAGAACACTTTTTAATATATCTATGTACTAAGATGTTTCTATATTTAAAAACTGTTCCTCAGAAAATACTAAGGAAAACAATTCTAAACTCTCTGGCACTGTCTGTGAGAAAAAGTAGAATTGATTTTTACTTATTTAATAGTGAGCAAAAAGTATTCATCATCAAAATAACAAAAACAAAATTTAAATATGCCAAAACAGTCTGTATCCATATTACTCCCACCAAAGGTACATTAGAAATGATGCTTTGTATCAGGACAATCTCATCGTACTGACTTTAGGAAGTAATAATTATAAAACAAGCAAAAACCAAGCTCTTTCAAAGTTAAGAAAGGTCTGGAATAACATCAAAGCCTATGCTTGTACAAACTTTACAGCAGCAGAAAAAATGCCCACACACCCTGCAGAGACCACTCGGACTATATCTCTCAGGTTCAACTTAACAGAAGATGTCAGAACGTATGTGTCATCTATTGTAGGTTCCTTATCTCCTACTGAAATCCAGTAGCCTTCAACCTGGATAAGTCGACCTCCTTTTGGCTCAGGAATAGACTGAAAGACAGAAAAGTTTGAAAGATAACCCACTATCTCAGGACAATTATGACAATTACTTTTCAGGAGAAAAGTAGGAAATGAAGTTGTTAGCAAGAATGCTGCCTTGCTCTAGATGCTTTCAACATTAAAACTGGCAAGATACAAACATAAAGTTACTTTGAGAAATGAGAACAAAATGTTATACCATTTAAAACCTGGTGTGGGGATAGGTTGGTTGGGGGAAAAACGAATCAAAATAATTTCTTACATATTTTTATGATTCAGCTCTCTTTTTTCACCTATCAAGATACCTACTTTGCTTAACTAATTTCATCACAAACTTACACTTCAAAACACACCAGGTATATGGTACAGTAATGAGGAAGGAGGAGGTTTTGTATTATTATGTTCTGGATTCCCTAGAAGACA
Organism: Aplodontia rufa; assembly: GCA_004027875.1. Lineage (NCBI taxonomy): Eukaryota > Metazoa > Chordata > Mammalia > Rodentia > Aplodontiidae > Aplodontia > Aplodontia rufa. The sequence goes on along the minus strand of PVKS010004449.1, from coordinate 54,132 downwards.
AAAAATGGCCCTCCGTACAACAAATTTGTAGGTAATAATACGGACAACAGCATTATCTTTCTGAGATGAAGTTTATGTTACTAAGTTGGATGACAATTTTTTTTAAAGAGGGAGAGAAAGAAAGAATCAATTTTATGCATTTATTCATCCTGCCTTTGTTTCCCTGACACTTAGTTGTGTACGTGGTGCTGGGATTTGAACCCAGGTCCTTGCACATACCAGCCAAGTACTCCAACCGCTGAGCTACCACTCCAGCCCTAGAAATTATTTTTATAGATCAAAAAAATGGTCAAAGAGAGGTCGAATCTAAAATTATGGTTTTAGGCCCTTGTTTTAGGCCTCAGCTGAACTAAACAATGGAAGAAAAAGTACCTTTAAGCTTCTATCACAACCATGAGTAACATACAAAAATGAGCAACTGGAGGACAATGATATATTGTAACAATCAAAGCAAACTTGAGTCTTTTTTTGCTCAATGATTTACAATTTACCAGAAGTACTTATTCATGTGTTACTTAAATATTTTTTAAAAGGCTGAATCCAAAATAACTACAAGCCTCAATGAGTCTCTTCATACTAAGAAAACAATCAACAAGTAAACAGTTTCAGTAGAAACCCAGTTTTTTTCAAGCCTCCTTCAGTCCCATGCTGTTCTGCAATTTCCCCTTCCAAACTCAAATGACAATCTTTTATAACAGTAACCTCTCTCCCCAATTAAGCCTGACCATCAATCATAAGAAAACTGTATAGATGATATATAGTGCAACCAATCAATGAAATGTTATGTAGACATCAGAAAGCATTTAACAATGATCGCTGGTGAAGAAACAAAAATATATGCAAGATAGGCCAAAAAATGAAAGGTAAGGCAGTAGGTTTATAACTCAGTGGTAAGAGTATTTGCCTCAGAAGCAGAAGACCATGAGTTCAATTCCCAATAACCCCCACACAAACACACACAAAAGAAAAATAGAAAAAAAAGGGAGAGCTACAGAATATTCATATGCAGTGGTCAATCATATCACATATATTGAAAAGATACTAGATTTGCCTCAATAAATCAACAAACAACAAAATCTGAACATATAAGAAAATAAAACAAATATATGGCAATTTAGCTGGAAAGAACTATTTGCATTATTTAAATCCCCAAAGCATACAATTTATTGGAACGTATACCATCTAAGACATAACACTTTTCAATCTTTTAATTTTTTGGAATAGATTCCTTTTATATTTAGAAAGTTTTATTTTTAAAAAATCTCAAACAACTAATAATTTACTAAGCCTTTTATTTATGTTAAATAAGTCAAAAAAGAATATACCTGTTTCAGCAGACTTTTGACATTGCCAGAGAGGATGTGTTGACAAATGAGTTTCTGAACTATTGGATGTGATGCCCTGTCAAGCTGTGTTAGGAAACCCAAACAAAAGCCCTAGAGAAAAAGAACAAATACATGTAACATGAACTGTCTCTGTATTAAAATAGCCCAACTCATTTCAGGAACAAAACTCAAACCTTTTGCACGGTGCTACTTCCCAGAACAACTCTGAAATGTGATAATGCAGTAGACAAAGAGCAGGACAGCTCTGCTTGTTCCAAGCTAATCAGAATGACTGTGAAACACAAGTCAATCTAGCATATGCATCCCTGTGCCCTCCCCTTCCTGTGAGCCAACCCACTCAGCTCCTATGTCAAAAAGACTTCAGAAAGACCTCATATATTGAGCGCTGGATGTTGCTACATGGATTGGAAGCTGCAAATCGCAAGGCCCTGCAGAGAGTCCGAAGGCTATAGTGTGGTCTGTGGCCGGTTCCATCCACCAATTTTGTGCCAGACTCTTTCCGTAAAGCTGTATAGAAGCTATAAGAAAGGATGAAGTTTTGGCAATTTTATTAACCAAGTATTATTATGTTGTTGTTAGCACTTCTCTACAGAAGATTCAAAGGCTATGTTTATAAATCAGAAATTGTCAACCTTACATACAATTTTCTATAGCATACATCAGAACTTCTCAGTCTTAAGGCTATCTTTCAAAATAATAAAATGAAAATCAATCTATTCCCTTCCAAAAAGCATAAAGTATGAGGTACAGCTCAAATAATAAAAAGGGCTGGAGTGGTGGGGATCATTGGTAGTGTGCTTGCATGAGGACATGGGTTTGAACCTAACCACCAAAAAAAGAACTAAGTAACAGAAAACAAAACCGGATGAAAAAAATTTTTTGATTCTCTATTTAAATAATTAAAAAAAAAGGTACCCACAGATAAGTCAGATAAGTGAGAAATTTCTGTCTCCTAAGGAGAGTAAGATATGAGAGACCCTTAGCAAGAGCATACTGATTCCAAACTCAGTGCTCCAGAGTTGGTTCTAATTCGAAGGGCAAATGAAGTTTCTGTATTGTCTATAGTGTTGATGAATAAATAACACAGAAAACAGAACTCATATAGCCACAGATATGGTTATATTTAGTTATGATGAAATGTTACAAAGTGGAACGATATGATGACCATTGGTGTATATTACCACTATAACATTTCAGATCCAGAAGATGACAAGAAGGAAGAAGTGGGCTGGAGCGGTGGCTCAGCAGTTATGGCTCTTGCCCCACATGCACAAGGATGCAGGTCTGAACCCCAGCACCACGTACACATTGAAGTGTTGGAGCAATGAATGCCACATGAAAAACTAAATAAAATTGATTCTCTTTCTCTCTCTTACTGTCCCTTTCTTAAAAAAAAAAAAAAAAAAAAAAGGAAAAGAAGGGGTTGAGGATTTAGCTCAGCGGCAGAGCTCTTGCCTAGCATGTGCAAGGCCCCGAGTTTGATCCTCAGCCCTGGGTGGGGGTGGGGAGGAAAAGAAAAAAAGGAAGAAGTTTCAGTCTGAAACATGAATTTCCCACACTTTAAATTTTTTAAAAATTCGTGATCAACTACAAGATCTAATACAACCCAATTTGTCCTAGATAAAATACAAGTTGCTGCCAAATTGGAATTTGCCCTGCCTCTTTGCAATCTAGCAAATACTCTTTCTGTGAACAAATGCCTGTTAGACAAACCTACTAAAAATAGGTCTTCATCTTCCAATACTTTGATGTTTTTTTCTATTATCATAATCAAAAATTACAGGCTATAGCTCATCATTTATCTTTACCTCTAGAATTAAAGCTCCATAATGAGAACAAAATCTAGTCAGTCTTATTTATAATATAGCCTTAGCAATGGGATGCTCAACGAGTCACTTATTTATTAAATAAGAAACAAACCACAAAATGATTCTATTTCAACCCCTTCACATATTAGATTTCTTACTGGAGAACACAGAAAAAATTAAGTAAATGATCTGTCCAGAATGATAAGCTCCTATCTTCTTGAGTCAGATAACCTGACCCAAAATATTGCACTTTCTATATGGCACACAGAACACAGAAAAGAGATTAAGCACCAAGCCACCCTACAACTCTACACTTTATTGAGCTAAATGTCTATTAATTCTAAACCAAACTCAATCAATTATACAGACCTTCCTTCCCCATATCCCACATAGCTAGTATGTAAATTACAAGTAGAAAAGTAAGATTTCATCAAGACAGAGCAAAGTGCAAGCCACTTACATTACATCTCAACCAAGAATTCAGAATCTTATCTATGAATATAGAGGTAATTGGTACAGCCTTAACAGTTTTCACAGTCACAGGTAGTGGGTCTTAACTTTCCATGTAGTTTCCTTAGGAAAATCTGAGTTGAGTTGATATAATGTTTTTATAACAAAATTCTAATAATAATAATCTTTCCATTAGTCTTCTCCAGTGAGAAGCAAAAAAAAAAAAAAGAAAATGTATTTTTCTGCATGTTACATATATTTATGTTTAGAGGGAAAGTGTATGAAGATAAGCCAAAGAGAACCTACTTTATGATTCCTTGCACTGTATTCTTGTTCACACTCAATCCTTTCAGATAATCCACAATAAGGATCTGCAAATCCTCTTTACTTTCCAGTTCTTCTATATAGAGTTCCGTAAACCTATAATTATTATATAATAAAATACTTTTTAGAAAATTAGTACAGTTATGCTGATAACTTACAAAACAAAATTCATGTAAGCTCATTTTAACTGCTTAGAAAGTACAAGTGTTTTAACTTTAGATTCAAACTGATCATAATGAAATAAAAGATAATGTTAACTATTAACAAAATATATAATTACTATTTCTTCTAAGCAATAAATCTTCTATGAATAATCCTTGCATGAAAAAAGTTACAAAGTTGATATTCATCCTCATTTTCAGGTGTTTTTGATCACAACTAAATGTAACAAAAAATATAAATGATAAACACTGAGACCCTCATGATCAGAAACAAAATGGATGAGAAAAAAAAAGGGGGGGGGTTTACTCTAATGTAATTTGTAAAATTTCTGTGACCTTTTATTATTCTTAGAGTGGAAAGAGATGTAACAGGCCTTTACCATGATTTTAAAACTTGAATCAAAAGATTGCCAACAATTTTGGTTATCTCTTTCCAAATGTTACAGATGTAAAATATCAAAAACCAAGTACTTTATTCATGTCAGTGCTTAGTGATGAAAAATGAAACAAACTTAAAAGACCTTTTACAGATCATTAGCCTAATCCCAAAATAACGGTGTTCCTAAAATACATTTATATTGCTATATGCTATACTGTTACATGAAATTTTTCTAATAGCCAAGAGGTTGTTTTTGCATTTTCCTTGATTTTTTCCCCTTTTTTCCGTTTGGGTACTAGGGATTTAACCCAGAGGTGCTTTAACACTGAACCATATCTCCAGACCTTTTTATTTTGTGACAGGTCCCACTAAGTTGCTTAGGGCCTTACTAAGTTGCTGAGGCTGGTTTTGGACTTGTGATACTTCTGCCTCAGCCTCCTGAGTTGCCTCCTTCTTAAAACGGCCTAAGAGGCTATTTGAAGAAGGAAAAGTGCTTTGTTTTTTTTTTTTTCAACAATATCCCTGAACCGTTAAGTATCACGCTAAGAACCACACAAAGTATTCTCCACTGTTCTGAACTTTCTCATGCACTTATAGCCTATATAAAGTAGAGCAAAAAAAAAAAACAACTAAAGAAACTACAATTCCTCTATTAGAGACCAAGAAATTTCAAGCATTGTTTTGAAGTTTGGCTAAGGTGACATTACCAATTACCAAGAAAAGAGAAAATTTCAAAAATCTTACCTGTTTCTTATTCCTGGTGGGAGATTTCTTTTGCCCACATCAGTGGCTGGATTCATGCAGGCAAATAAACGGAAGTCAGGATGACGAACGAGTGGCTCTGTTGTGAGGAAAGTAGAAATCCCCAACAATTTATAGCAATGATAAAGTGATTAACCACCAAGGGAAGACTACCTAAATCCATAGAACCCCAAGCCCAGTTACTCTTAGAAGAGCCAGGCTGATGCTAGCAGTTACACCATCCTTGCCTTTTCTGAAACCCCACCCAAATCATTTTTCAGACCTATTTATACAACTTAATCTTAAGCTAATTCCAGTTTTGTGATGCATTTTTTCACTGTTAATTATCTTTTTCACCCATATGTATTTTGACACAGTGTGTGCATGTCTATTGCTCACACCGAAATGCCTGGACACATTATCTCCCTCTCATATGTATTCTTAAAATCATTTAAGAACATTTCAACGTATTCTGCAGAAACTTCATATATAAAGAAGGAATGAATCCCATTGGGAGGTTCTTGTAATCCACTTTAAAAAAAAAAAAAAAAAAAACTATTTTAAGTCTTGGCACCAAGTCAAACCCTGAGGGGATCAAATGCTACCTGTGTCTCCTCGATCAAGCAATACCAGGGAGCCAGAAGATCCTTCAAGCAAACCACTCAGACATTCTAAAGTTTCAGGAGTAGCCAGATTAATCTCATCCAACAAGATCCACTCTCCCTTCTTGACAGCCTGAGCTAATGTACCCTAAGAGAAGATAATGTGAAAAGTTAAGACTGAATTTCAAATAAAAGTACACATACCAAGAGCAGTTATGCAACCAAGATTAGAAACTGAAGCAGGGTAAATCTCTCCCAAAGAACCTTTGCTTTAACTGCCAAATAGGCTCCTAGCAAATCAGCAGAGTTAAGGTCAACTTAACCTTGTAAACGTTGAAAAAGGTCAAGAAAGTATCTTTGAGCCTAACACTGAGATGCAATAAACTATATCCTCTCATTATGTGGATGGTCAAGTAAATGATAATGCATTCAGGTGTTTTAAAAAGCACCAAATTAGCTATTGCAAGCACCTGAAATAAAAACAGGGTCAGGTCCTGAGTATAGTAAGACCAGATGACTGTCCAAATCAAGAGGGTAGAGTGGTTGCAACACATGCGCTTTCACACTTGCTAAAGAAAAGGCAAAATGTATCTTCCCTCCACTCCAATCCACTGATGTTGTTAACAAGTTCTCTTTTGAAGAGCAATAAAAACATACCTTGCAATTCACTCCCTTAACACATCAAAATTTGTTTTATTATTTTAAAATTGTATTATACTTTAACTTTCAGCTGATTCTAACAAAAATCGTTCTGAGAAAATTAAAACAGAACTTTGGTCTATCACCAACTACTAAAAATTTTGAAAGCACTTGACTTTTTTTTCCTAAAGAGAAAGGGACAGTGAGACAAACACAGAGAAACAGAGTGAGAGAGACAGACACAGAGAGAGAGACAGAGATAGAAAGAATCAATTTTACTTAGTTTTTCATGTGCCCTTCATTGCTCTGACAATTGTTGTGTACGTGGTACTGGGGTTCGAACCCACATCCAAGCACCGTAACCGGCTGAGCCACCACTCCAGCCTAAGCCCTAGACATCTTAATTACTTATTTTATAAATAATCGTATTAAGATTAAGCATGGCCCCATGCAGTGGCACATGCCTGAAATCCCAATGACTCCATAGGCCGAGACAGGAGTATCACAAAATTCATGGCAGCTTGGGAAACTCTGTAAGACCCTGCCTCACACACAAAAAAATGTTTTTAATTAAAAAAATAAAAAATTATTAAAATAAAAAAGCTTTCGTTTTTTTGTAAAAAATAAAAAGAGCAAAGGAATGTAGCTCAGTGGTAGAATATACCCAGCACCCCCAAAAGCAGATGACCAAATTTCCCACACCCATGAACATATGGTTAAACGAACCTTCTCTTATAATATCACCAACCTCAAGAACATGATATGAAAGAGTCTCAAAGACATAATTTGAAAACAAAAGCAGTAAAAATTCTAGGTAACGAATTTTAATCAAAGTGATCTGTCCCTACTTAGACAAAGGATAGCAAACAGTATTGCTATCCTGATTGTGCCCAGAATAAAAAAATGGGAGGCTGAAGAGAATGGATTCTAATCTCACACACACTTCCATGTTCTCAATTAGGCTGGAACTGGGGCTTAGTCTTATGCTCAAGCTTCTGCTTGTGTACATCCACCCTTACCCACAAATACACAGTGGAAGAATATAGAATACACTAGTTGTCCTCAATTGTATCTTTAAAAATAATGACTGTGTTTGCAAAGACATTATTACCATAGGGACATTTTTTAAAATCTTACTTATAAATCATTATTTCATTGCTTTCTAATCTTAAACAGCAACACTAAAAAAGAGAATACAAAATAGTAACCTGCCACAAACATGCATTCTACATCAAATCAACATTTCCTTAACCTAAATATCTAAAACAAAATACCTCTACAAACGCAAATAATAGGGTATTTTCAGCCATTTTCATCTGTTGTTGAGCATGGTTGAGTCTAAGGCCAAAAGCTTCCCATTTCTCCTTCAGGAGTAACCCTAGAAGGGAATAAACATGAGAATTTAATACACATTTTTTAGTTGTGATCAATACTATATATACAGCTTCTGAACATCTAATAATTATATAGTTAATGAAAACACAAAAATTAAGCATCTTAGAAAAAGTGTGAGAAGCTTTTTATTTATTTATTTTTATGTGTGGTACCACTGAGCTATATCCCCATCCCTTTCTATTTTTTTGAGACAAGGCCTTGCTAAATTGCTGAGACTGGGCTTGAACTTGTGATCCTCCTGCATTAGCAGTCTGATTATCTGGGATTACAGGCATCCACCACTTCACCCGTTTAAAAGTGTAAAAAAAAAACAAAACAAAAAAAACAACAACAAAACATTTACAGAATGCTAACTTATGTGCCAAGCTCTAATGCTATTTAGCTAAATTATACGCACATCTATATGTACTAGTCAATTCATTTGCCCTTTTAACAACCCTTTGAAGAAGTTGCTGTTACTACCATTTCACAGATGAGAAAGCACAGACAAGGTATCAAAAGTTCCTTGGCTGTGGAATCCTGCTCTTTAGACAACATGACATATAAACAAATAAGCAGTGCTTATACACTAAGCATTATCACTTATTTCTGCAGCAACCATGCCTAGAAACATGACAGCACAGCACTGCAAAATCAGTCACCTTTGCTGAAAGTCCTAGAAAGCATCAATTTGTATTTCTTTTTTCTTCTCCAACACGTCCCCAAGCTCTGTTAAAATTAGCTCCAGTCTCATGTCTTCCCAACCAGCAGTCTGGGCCATAGCCTTACCAGTTTCATTCTCTTTTCCTTCCTTATTAACAGCAGACTTGTAAACATGTTGCATTAATCTCAGGAGATCATGCCACCGTTTCTGCCTATAACAGGTTTGAATGTGACCCAAGAAAGTAAAATTTTGTTTCTTGGAAAATGTCTGGGCAAAAAGCTCCTCAAATGCCTCTCGTAAGGGTAGCCAAATAAGCTTGTGGTCCACCGGCTTGTAACTGAAACAAAAGGTAAATGTGATTCACAAACTTATAAAGCTAATAAAAATTAGAAAGCAAAGCTCAGAACAATCAAAACCAGAAATACAACCAAAATATTAAAATTTATGTTAAAGTTTTAAATTATAATCTATTCTCCCACTAACGTGTTTGAAGGGCTTATCCTTACTCAACAGCATTATGAAAACTCTGAAATTTCCCATTAGACAATAAAACATTTGTTATTTATTTTACAATTGTGTTTAAATAAACATGTATAGGACTTAATAATAAATCATGTTTCAAGACTGACAGAAAAGGTAGCTAGCTGGACAAGGTGGCACACAGCTGCAATCCCAGCATCTGGGGAGGCTGAGGCAGGAAGATCAGTTCAAAGTCAGCCTCAGCAACTTTGGGAGACCCTGTCTCAAAATAAAGTATTAAAAATGGGCTGGGGATGTGGCTTAGTGGTTCAGCGTCCTTGTATTCAGTCCCTGATAGCACCTCCGCAAAAAAAGACCAAAAAGATTTTTAGATATAAGAAACACAGAACATCTAAAATTGATATACTGAAATAAGAACTCGATTCTATGCATTCTCCATTGGGTAGGGGTTGTGATACTGCTCCCAATGGGAAAAACATAATTAGAGAACTCACAGATTATTATGTACTCATTGGTCTCTGAGGGAAGAATAATGAGATGAGTAAAACCCAATGATATGATACTGAACATCTACAAAGGTAAGTCAGGTTCCAGAGAGAAAAAGTATGAGAAACTGAAACCCACTTCCACTTACTCGTAAGCACTAACATATTGATAAAGGCATTTATTCAACAAAAATTTACAAAGGAATTATGTAAGTGTTAGGCATTGAGTCAATAAGATCTATCAAATCCTGTTCCTTTGAAGCTTACGATCTAATAAAAGATAATAAAGAAGATAAGATATCAAGATATCAAGCATAGTTTTTTTTTTTTTTTTTTTTTTTACTTTTTTTAAAGATGGATAGTGAGAGAGAGAAAGACAGAATCAATTTTATTAGTTTTTCATATGGCTTCCATTGCTCCAACACTTTGTTGTGTACACAGTGCTGGGATTCGAACCCAGGTCATCATGCATGCCAGGCAAGCACCATAACCACTAAGCCACGGCTCCAGCCCCTCAAGCATAGTTTAATTGCTATGAATATAAATTAAGTAGGGCAAAAAGAAAGCAGATGGGGGGGTATCAGTAACATAAGTATCAGTTAGGAAAGCTTTGTTGAAGAAGGGACATTTGAAAGATACTTAAACAAGGAAATGTGCTAAACAGGTATCTCGAGGTGGCAGGAAATAGCTAACAAGTGTCTAGCTAGATGTACCACGGAAAAAAGCACCTAAAGCTCAGCAGCACAGGAGTGGAGGAAGATCATGTTGGAGAACTGCCAGTGCCAGGTTATCCAGGGCCTTACAGGCAAAAAAAAAAAAAAAAAAAAAAAACCCTGAAAGGGCTTGGGGTTGTATTTTAACGGAATGAGCAGTGGAGGGATTGAGGAAGAGAAGGAAGTAATCTGATTACATTTCAAAAGGATCATTGTAACTACCACACGGGAAAAGAGACTATAGGAAGTTAACAGAAGCAAAATGACAACAAGGGCAGTGGTGAGAAATGAACAAAATATACATGTCATATCTAAATAAAACTGCTACTTTTGAAAACAGTATAAATGGGATCCAATGCCAATAGAGGCAGCAGTGTATGGCTAAGAACACATCCTCATAAAAGAAGAATGCTTTGGTTTGGTTTGCATCCTGGATCCACTATTATCTTGAACAAGTGACAATGTCTCTGTTCCTCAGTTCTCTCATGTATAAAGGGAGAAAAACAACAAGTCTGTCTTGTGGCTGTTCAGAGAGCCAATTAATGCAGATGGAGGACTCAAAACACTGCCTGGCACATAATGAGTGCCACAAAGAGCTAGCTGTTATTACTAACATTAATTAAGTGCTGCTATTACTAGTTTATCGAATTTATGAGAGAAGTGTCTTAATACAAATAAGACCGGGTTCCTTAAAAGTTCATTTATTTAAAACTGAGCATAGTTGCTAAAGCACAAATAAAACAATATATGATTCAACTAATGAAAAAATGGGCTGAGGATGTAGTTCAGTGGGAGAGTACATACTTAGCATGCAGGAGACCCTGAAATTAGATTAATTCCAAGTACCCAAAAGAAGAGAACAGAACAGAAAAAAGCATATAGCTCAGAACAAGAAAAACATAAAAACCACACACAACCAAATTAAAATAAAAACCACAACACAAATTCTCAATGGGAACGAAATTGACACCAGGGAAACAACACAAATATACAGCAAAGTTGTCTTTGTTAAAGCAAAGTGTCTTTTTTTTTTTTCTTCAGAAAAATGTGTCTTGGGGTTGGGGATTTAGCTCAGTGGCACAGCACTTGCCTAGCACGCGCAAGGCCCCAAGTTCGGTCCTCAGCCATGGGAAAAAAGAAAGAAAGAAGAATGTGTCTTAGGAGCAACTTCAATGCTGAGAGAGACGGACATGGGTCCAAGACACCTGCCCAATGAAGAATAAGTCAGTGACCCATTGTACACACTATAATTACATGGAAGAGTTCATCCTAAGCTGGGCACGGAGGCACATGCCTAGAATCTCAATGACTTGGGATGCTGAGGCAGGAGGATCACTTGAGATCACCCTCAGCAAAAGGACCTCTGTAGTTCAATCCCTAGTACTGTCTCCCCACAAAAAAAAACACACAAAACAACCCCAAAACCAGTTAATTTGAAAATGTCTAAAGTGAAAGAAAATAATACATGAAAGAGTAGAAAATGTAAAAAGATACAATAAAGTACATGCTAAATAATGAAAATAAATGATAAATTCTATTTCTTCACATGAGGTTGGGTTCTGAGTATAAAGTGTGTTTTGTCATCTACTGTGTCGTTTCTTTAAAGGATGGTTCCCTGGGTGGCAAGGAAACTGGTTTGGCCATTTTCTTTCTATTTCTATGATATCTTTGATTTTATTCCCCCTTCAATGCCAACTTCTTCAAGGAGAGCCTCCCTTCTTTGCATATCAGTTTTTCCCTCAGAGGCCACCTCCTCTCAAGTCCCTTCCCTGTGAACCTATGCTCTACATTTTGTGATTTAGTGCTAGACTTAACTCTTTCTAGAATGATTTTATCTGCCAAATTTAAGTTCTCTTTTCCTCTTTCATGGAGTCTCTTAAGTTCTACCCACTCCCAACTCTGTTCGAATTTGGTTTCATTCTCTACTCAACAGGTAATGTGGAAGGTCTGAGTACTGCCTGCCAGAAGCCCACTTTATATAGAGAGACAAAAATTAGCTAAAAATTAAATAAAAGGGCCAGGGTGTAGTTCAGTAGCATAATGCTTGCCCAGCATGTGAGGATTCCTGGTCTATCCTTTGTGCTGTGCACCCTCCCCAATTAAAAATTAAATGAAGGAAAAAACATATCATGCTAACATTGGTGTCCCTCACAGAAAGAATGGATCCAAAAATTGTGGTACATTTATACCATGGAATATTACACAGCAATTAGAAACAATGACCTTGCAGCCTTTGAGGGTAAATGGATGGTTATGGAAGAGATCATGATGAGTAAAATCAGCTTGACCCGGAGATCTAAGGGTCGATTGTCCCCACTCATCTGTCGAGGTGGGGACTAGACCCTGGACAATGAGAAAGTTGGTCTAGTAACATGAGTTAAACCCAGATAAGATGTAATGCTTTATAATCTAATATCTTTTTTTAGAGTTATAAAGGGAAAGGGAAGGGAGGGATAAGGGAGGGTAATTGGGGGGGGCACTTCTGGAGATAATTGCAATATCCAAAATATTTACACATTTTATATTATTTTGTTAAAATCATGTAAGGTTGTTCAAAAAAAAAAAAAAGCAAGTGGTGATATATACTATCAATGATAGGAAGATAATATGCAATAATGTAAATTAGTTTGATAGCTTTTAAGGTCGTTAATTTTATAGTGGTTTTTAACCTATAATAATTTTTTGAAAAATCAATCTAAAGTACCCAAATTTGTAAACCAGATCAATTAGGTCCATAAATAACTTCTATTTTCAATACAATACTTGATATATTTAACATAAATTAACAGATGGAAACAACCACATACCCTAGGAATATTACCCTTTTGTGGCCTATCTCTTTGCCTAATCCTGAATTTTGTTTTCCATTCTCCTGCCTTTTCCAAAACAATTAAAAAAAAAAAAATAGGGAGAGAGAGAGAAACAATTTTATTTAGTTTTTCATGTGGCTTGGCTTTCATTACTCTGAGTCGTCGCTGTGTACGTGGGTGCTGGGGTTTGAACTCATGTTCTAGTGCATACTGGGCAAATGCCATAAACCGCCAAGCCACTGCTCCAGCCCTCCAAACGATTTTTGATCTTCCCATTTATACATAATAATTCTTAAACAAGGGAGTCACCTAAGCACCTATGCGACGATATATATTACAAGGCTTGACTTGTGCTACTTTCCACTAACACAAGAGTACAGAACACAAGGGGAATTTCCAACCACACAAAAATTGAGGAGTTTTCATTTGGTAACTGATGCTAATATACTAACAAGGAAAAATGGATATATTCTATTCACCAACTTGAAATCAAAACAAAACTCTAGTTAATTATAGATTGGCTACAAATCTTTTGTAATATCAATTGTATCAGGGCACAATTGGGCTTCTGTGTATTCAATACATTTAAAATAGCTTGCAATGGTCAAAGCAAAACACTACAGATTCTTAGAAAAAAAGATAAACTTGTCTGTGTTCGATTACTACAAGATTAATGCTATTTGTGTTAGGAATACTTGAGAGTAGGATATAAAACAAATATACAGTCAGATGACCTGCTTGGTTAAATAACAGATGTGCAGAAGCATTTTTGTAGAGTGAAGGCAATTTGACCCTAAAACCTACTCTTCAGGTTCAACTGTACTGTATACATAAACACTAGTTGATTACATATTTGTCTGGTTTTGGCCCTCCTCTTCCTTCCAGAGTATCATCTTTGAGAACAAGCAAAATCACCTGCACACCCAAAAGCTGCTGCTGCTTATTTTTTTTAACAATTTTTATTTAGTTTTTCAAGTGACTTTTGTTGCTCCGAGCCATTGTTGTATACTTGGTGCTGGGGTTTAAACTCGCGTACTCATGCATGACAGGCAAGCACCATAACCATGAAGCTACCGCTCCAGCCTCCCAAAAGCTTCTTAATAAATTCTAATAAATACCCTGCTAACTGGGGCAAGGGGTGCAAGTCTTTGAATATTTTCCCCAGGCTGCGTAAGCTTTGTAAGAGAATTAGTGTCTCTTACTTCAAGCAGTGAATACAAGAAAACATGGAAAAAAAATTAAACCACACTTACCCTCCAAGTAAGTCTGCAGTGTCACTTTGTTGATTCATATTGACAACCCTTAAACGGTGGCCTTTAAAAAAGACAGGGAAAAACAGTTATCCCCAACATTTAAACGCTGTTAATATTCAGTATACATCTTAAGGAGGAAGGGTCACAGAATAAGGCAAATTATTAATGTGCATTTCCTCTGATCTTCTCATTTTACTTTCAGGGATCACAAAATTTCAAAATTCTCTCACATACACACCTATGTAGATTTTTTTTTTCACACCTATGTAGATTTTAAAAAAGTCACATTCACTGTGGCATTATTATTGTAGCATCTGATAACTACGCAGCAACAACATCTTTCATTAAGTTAAGGTCTACAAATTAGGACTAAATAAATGTCCATAATGTGTAATATCATTTGGCCAGTAGATGGAAAAAACATTAAAAAAAGTTGTCCAATTTGCTTAATTAAATGCAGTATGTACAGTATAATCCCATTTGTATCAAAACAATATCTACATGTATATGCATTTACACAGCATAATAATTCAATCAGTTAACACTGGTTATTTCCAGGGAAAGAACGAATGTAGCGTTCAGGCCACTTTTTAAACTCCAGAAGTTTTAGACTTACTGTTTAAAAACAAAAATCAAAAGGAGTCAATGCAAATGCCCAAGGGCAGTTATTTCCCTCCAGGAGTTACCTGTAATATGAGCCAAGTATTGGACAGCAGAGGTTTTGCCAGTCCCAGTCTCTCCCACCAGCAACACCGACTCCCCTTTGCTGACACACACTGCGAGCTGTTCAATAAGGACAGAGGATGGCCGAGTGGCAGCAAAAGTGAACTTCTCCCTAGGAATGGGAAAAAGGAGTTTAAAAGCCAAGCTAGGGATATAGATCAGTGGTAGAACGCTTGACTAACATAACCAAGACCTTGGGGTTTGATCCCCATCCATGGGGGTTGGGGGTAGGGGCTGCAAGCTTTTCTCAGTGTTGAAAAGAACTGGTTTTCCCAGGTTCAACAAACGACAATGAGGAAATAGCCCAGAGTAACTGTCTTCATGCTATGTCAAATATTCCTACAACATATAAATTACAAAATTAATTTGCTCTGCAAACACACCTGGGTAAAGTGATAGGCTCAAAGCATCCATAAGACAAGACATTATATTAACTGGGTCTTGAGCAAATCAATTAACCTGCCGAGCCTCAGATTCCTCACCTATAAAATGTTTATAATAGTAATTAATTGTAATGGGTATAACAGTCTTTCCCCCGGCCAAATTTAGTATACTCAGAATCTGTGTGATTTTATTTTGAAATAAGGATTTTGCAGATTTAACCAAATTAAGATAAGGTCATATTACTTAGAGTGGGCATTAAATGCTGCAGCTGGTGTCCTTGTAAAAAAGAGAGAGATCTGAAGACAGAAACACATAGGGGGGAAAAGGCCATGTGACCATGGACACAGAAACTGGAGTGATACATCCCTAAGTCAAGGAACACCAAAGACCGCTAAAAGTCAAAAGAAACCAGAAAGTAGCCAAAAAGTATTCTTCCCTAGACCTTTCAGTGGGAAAACGGCCCTATCAATGTCTGATTTCAGACTTCTGATCTCCAGAATTATGAGAAAAACATCTGTATTTACAGCCACCAAATTTTTGGTCATTAGTTAAGGTAGTCCTTTGACATTACTATACTAGTTCACTGGATCACTATAACCACTATATGAAAAAGCAAATACAAAACACTTAGCACAATGTCGGACATACATTAAGTTTACAATAAATATTACCTAGTCAGAATCTCACATAATCCCAGCCCTCAAGGAGTTTACAGACTAATGTTAAAGTCTGACTTCCAGTTGAGCCCTATTTTATAAATGCACTCTAGTGAGTGCATCTTCACTAGTTTCACGTCTCTAAGGACCTTCGTCACTTCCTATTAAATACAACCTATTCCACTGAACATACTTTGGGAAAACACTGCACTTTACCACATAGCATGCTGGAGAAATGAGAGTTCAGGCACATGTTTTACTCAAAGATAAGGAAAAGACTAGACATTCTGTGAGAATTGGGAACTCTGATAGTCCATTTTCAGAATGCAGCCTTAAGGGTCCCAAATAAAAGGAAGCCATCTTAACTCAGGGAACCATGAGGCTAGGAGGATGCCATGTTTAAAACTCCCCAAGTGTCTTCTTATACCTGTAAACACCACCCACTTCCTGTACCCTTCCACCGTCTTTGACTTTCCTTATCCTGCCTACCCACTTTCTGTACCTGGCCCTACTCAATCTTAGTCCATCATGTAGATTGTACCCCAAGCTCCTTCAACTGGAGTGAAGGGCAGGATTACATCAGACAGGGGATAAATACCCGTGTATTTCCTATGCGAGTATGTGCGCATGCTTCAGAATCCCCACTCCCTTGAAAGCCCACCCTCTCATGGGAGTAAAATTTCTGCCTTGCTTAACTGTGTCCCCCCACATTTATTTCTAACATTCTACCGAATCTTGACACACAGTTCAAAGGTTAGTTTAGAACTCTATTTACCTTTGTACATGAATAGCCTCACTTTGTTTTCGAAGAAGCCGCACTCGGCCTACTTGTACATCTAGTTCATTGATCATAATTTCTGGTTTGTAAAGTTGACAGAAAAATTCAGCCTATGGGAGGGAAAGATTTCAACTGAATAAAAAAATCTGTATACTCTTTTAACATTTCCTTACCAATTGAGGTTCACTGTGCCCCTCTAACCAGCCTTCTACCAAGGAACACTCTATGTCCAAGATCTGCAAGTTACCTTTTAATCAAGCTTTTTTTCCCCCCATTTTCCAACCACTGATTATATTTCTGTGAAATAATCCTTTTAACTCTAATAAGCCTCTGCCTAGACTCAAAGTGAACAATGCTGACATTTCCCAATAGAGAGAGAGGAAAAGAAAAACAAAACCCTGATCTCCTAATATATGAAAAATATCAGTAGATTTCTCTTCAACCTTTCTTTTCTCTGATTTAAATTTCTAACATGGTCTACCTGACCAGTCAAAGCAGAAAAAGAAGCTACAGAAGATGCTCTTTGGGATGGAGAGGTGGCTCACTGGTTACAGTGCTTGCCTGGCACGCACGGGGACACAGGTTCAAATCATAGCACCATGTACACAATAGAGTATCGGAGCAACAAAAATCATGTGAAAAACTAAGTAAAATTGATTCTCTCTCTCTCTCTCTCCATCTCTCTCTCTCTCTCTCTCTCTCTCGAAGAAGAAGAAGAAGAAGAAGAAGAAGAAGAATTTGATGCTCCTGGATGTCTAGCCATTTATCTCTTCCCTTTTGATAACTCAATCTGGATTTTGTCCAGGTTTCAAAAAAGCAAAAAGAGGCAAAATGCTCAAAGAAGGAGAACCCTTCCTAACCAAAGATGGTATATATTGATCAGTCTACAACAATCATGATGGTTTCAATCCTTTGCCCAGTATGATTAACGTATGTATTTAGTCCTTTTCAGTAGGGTACTGTATTACCTATAGCCCAAAACTTCCCAACTACTTCAGAAGCTAAAGAAACATCTCCACTATTAAAATTCCTTATATGAGGCATTGTAGAGTCATCATTCAAATGGAAATGCCAGATATCTTCCTCAGGATGAGCCCCAAACATTTTTCTAGCCACCAACCACAATATTACCACTGTTGAAAAGCTCTCTTCTCCTAAAGTACATCTTGTGTGTATGGTGGTAGTGATTGAACCTAGGGCCTTGTGCATGCTAAGCATATGCTCTACCAATTGAACTACATCCCTAGCGCTTCATAAATACATATTTGGATATAAAACAAGAACGGCAAAATATTAGTGATGTTAGTAATGAAACTTAGTAGCTAGTATACAGGTATTCACTGGTACTATTTTGAACTTTTCTGATGTTTGAAAACATTAATAATAAAAGAAGGGGGGAGAGGGCTGGAGCGATGGCTCGGCAGTTACAGCAGTTGCCCAGCATGCACAAGTACACGGGTTCAAAACACAGCACCCAAGTACACAATTAAGTGCCAGAGCAACGAAAGCCATGTGAAAAAACTCAATAAAAATTGATTTTCTCTCCCTCTCTTACTGTCCTTCTCTCTTAAAAAAAAAAAAATTAAATTATTAAAAAAAACGATGGGGGGAATATATGAGCTAACTGACAAAGATGTTACTAAAACAGTTTCAGTCCTAAGCCTCCAACCTACAGAAAAAAAAGATCATTAAAACACTGAAGAATAAGGTATACATGTGATATGGGGCATGAGCAAACTCAAAGAATGGAACACTTGCAGAACTATTTAGGGGAGGAAGTTTTAGGTCTATCACAGTAATGAGACCACCAACAATGACAGAGGGGCCAACACTGCAAAACTTATTTCAGGCAATAACCAGAAACCAGCAAACAAGCTAAATACTTCAGTGTTCTTTCAACAGGGAAGTAAAAACAGCACTGCATACCTTTTTCTTAGAAATGTTTAATTTGCTTCCAATAATTTCTGCCATTTTCAGTTTGCTTGTACGCTCAGAAAGCATTGCTGTGAAACAGTCCAGAGCCTGTTAAAATAATGAATCAAATGCCAACTGATTAAAAAAAAAAAAACCAATACATTAATTATAGAACATCCACATCCTATCCAGGCTTCAAGAGGGAGGCCTCAAGAACATAAAATCTAGTAGGAACATTAATACAGTATTGAAGGGTGCATAAATAAAGTACCAACTCTGGACAGAGTACTTTAACCAACAGAGAGACAAGACACAAATGTAAAGGGTGTCATTAAATTACTGGCAAAATCAGAAACAAACAAACAAAAATTCTAACTCATTTTGCAAATCCTGACTTCAGGCAAAGAAAAGCAGTTTAGTGTTAATTATCAGATATATGGTTCATGGGAAAAACACCTCTCAGATAGTGCTGACGCAACACCAAAAGCCTGCTTTCCAGCTATAAGGAGAAATATATCATGTGCAATAGAGGAAACACAGGGTCATTATCCTAATCCAGTACTCAATCTAAGCAGCTACCAGTAGGCCAACCAGATATGTCTACCAGTGCAAAGTACCACCAAAAATGGATTATATACCCAAAAAGCTGAAACTGAATCTGAGTATTCCATTAAACTTCTATTTATAAAGAATAAAACAAATCACTCTGAGTCCACATGGTATAACAAAGAATATATCTATGTCCCCTATTCTTGGCACAGAGCTTCAAAAAAACACTCATGGAAACCCAGGTAATATGCGCTATTGCTATTCCCAAGCCCCTTTGGGTCACACTTGAGTTTATGCTAATAGAAGTGACTCATAGTAGCCCCCAAGATTATTTCAAGGGGAGGGGTTAGCCATGCCAGAAAGACCAAGCTCATGAATGGAGGGTTGAAACATTCAGCCATCCCCAACGTCTGAGAAAGGGAGAGAGATTGAAGATTGGGTTTAACCCTGTGATCAATAACACTAAGCCCCCAAGCATAGATAGCCAAGCCTAGAGAGCTTACTGGTTGGTGAATATTTTGATGTACCTACCAGAAAGGTGGTATACCCTGGCTCCATAAGAATGGAAGTTCATGCTATGCAGGCCTCCCAATCCTTACCCTAAGTGTCTCTCAGTTACCTATCCTGTATAATAAAAATTTAATGAAAAATAAAGTTTCTTCAATGAGTTCTGTGAGTCTTTCTAGTACATTACTGAACTGGGGTGGGGAGGTCATGGAACCCTCAAATTATTAACAGGCCATTAAGTATGGGTGTTCTCCTCACAAATCTACAGCTGGGATCTGAAGTATGGACAGTCTTACAGAGGACTAAACCCTGAACGTAAAGTGTGTAAGCAAACTGTTGAGAAATGTTGGAATTGGACTGAATTAATTGCAAGACACCAGCTGGTATCAAAATATAGAAGCAAACACTTACAGTCAGATGGTGGAACAATCTGAAAAACAAATGACCTGAGGCCTTTAAGAGTATAGTGTGTTTAAAAGGGACTTTCACACCATGAGTTCTTAAGCCTATATACATACGGGGGGAAAAAATAAAAGAACACACATTAAAGTGTTAACAACACCAGGAAATCTCTGGATGGGGGAATATTTTTATTTTATCATTTTTGTTTTACTATATTTCCCATTTTCAACAGTACTTATATATTGCTTTTATATTATATTAATTAAATACTTATATACCAAAGTTCATTATTCACAATGGCTAAAAGGTAGAAATAACATAAATGTCCATCAACAGAAAAATGTAAAAACAGATTGTTACACATAAATACAACCGACTATTATTTCACCTTAAAAAGCATGAAGTGTCTCATCTCTGAAGAGATTTCTGGGAGAGGTTGTGGTGGAGAGAGACTGTGGAGCAGAGGTGGAGACTGAGGTAGTGATAGACTGAAGGAGGTGATGGGGACGTGGAGAGGAGAGCTATGGAAGAGAACCTGGTGATGGTGGTGGCGGCAACAGCTATGGTGGAGACTGAAGTGGAAGCTATGAAGAAGACAGGACTGATGGGGGATGTGGAAAAGACCAAAGTGGCTGTAGAGGCAAAATGGGAGTAAGAAACGACTACAGAAATGAAATGATCAGTGCAATGGTTCTAATGACTGTTTTGAATATTCCTTTGACTCTGACATGATCCATAGTAAAATTGGAAAGTGGAGGAGGAAACCTACCAATGCCTCCATTTTATCAGAAAAGTATGAAATAGTTATTTGTAAAAGATGAGAAGCATAGACGAGGACAAAGAATTCACTGGAAAAGGAAGTCTATTCTTAGACTGCCACATAGCATTTCAGGGTTCAGCCTGGTCTTAGGGTGCACTCCAAGGAGATTCTTTCTACTCATAATAACTTTAGTATATAAAAAGAGATACTGTAAACTAAATTGAGTCACTGTTCTCCTCTTCAATCCCAGCTGACAGAAACCAGAACACTGTAATAAATATTGGTCAATGTTGTAAGAGTCCACAGATCCTCAGGCAGAACCTGTTCTATTCTAACCAGTAGGGAATAAACCTGCTCTGTTCTTAAGAAATGTGGCAGAACTATACTTCAATAGGTCTTCCTTACAACACAAATTTTTTTTATTTTTTAAAATTTTTTAACCAAGGTTACACCTTGTAATTCCAACATTTTCCCTGTACTAAAGATAAAAATTCTCACTGAGGCAAAAGGATGAATCAGGTGAACACAAACTTATCCAAAAGACTGATTGAGAAATTGGGCACGGAACACATAGTATATAATCTTAGAAACACTTTACATTTTACCACACTATTTTATCATTCATTACCTAGGAGTTTTCTTTCATTCCACCTTTAATTTCACTATCTCAAACCTTTAATTTTACCATTTCAAACCATACGTCTTTTGAAATTTATAATAATCTGTCTTAAAAATTATAAAACATTTATTGTGTCCAACTAAATTTCGTTTTGTTAGTAGAGCTGGGAATCAGACCCAGAGCCTCACACATGCTACACAAGTGGTAACTGAGCTATAACCCCAAGCCTCAGTTAGTTTTAACACAATTTTAGTACTCTTAACTAGCTAAGGATAATAAACCATGCCTAGCCAAAAGAAACTATGACAGCAATCAAGGGACAGAATGAAAATCAACACTTGTTCAGAGAACAAGGAGACAACCAGGAGGAATACTATACCTTACCTCTTGAAAAATATTTAATGATGCTGATGAAGATGAACTGTCAAAGCCATGAGCAATCCTATTACACCAATTCAGTAGATCCCTGAAAAAAGAAAAAAAAAAGCAAAGCTAAGTAATAAAGATCACAGACCAAAGACATCAGAGTTTATTTAGCCCACTTAAGTTTAAAGACACCTGACAACTAAGTCTTCCCTTTTTTTCTGCCAACATGAAGACAAAAAGTATTAGAGATCTCTATCAGGGATAACCTGGACAAGGTACTAAGAAAGGAAGGAATCGACTAACTCTGATTAAAACAAGAAGAGTTGGGGCTGTGGAGCAGTGGCTCGGTGGTTACGGCGCTTGCCCAGTATGTGCAAGTACACGGGTTCAAACCCCAGCAACCCATGTACGCAACTAAGTGTCAGAGCAACAAAGGCCATGTGAAAAACTCAATGAAAATTGATTCTGTCTCTTTCTCTCTCTCACTGTCCTTCTCTCTTAAAAAAAAAAAAAAATTCTCAAACTGGCAAGTCAAGTCAAACACTGAAAGAGTAGAGCTGAGGCATACAATTCATCATATACAGCAAAATCTGAGATGACTAATTTAATGACCCACTGGTCAGGAAAAGACATCCAGTGAAAGAATGATGTTGACAGCCATTGTTGAATTTGTCCTTAAAGGTTATTTTTTTAAAGGTAAAAATAACACTACTTTTATCAGGCCTTCCCAATCAGTAACTATAGATCTGAAAAAGAGATCCAACCTCATGAAGCAACCCAGAAATATAATTTTCAAAATCAATACTCATAATCATTTAGTTCTAGCTGGTAAGAACTTTTGAAGCAATCTGTTTTAAAATATCAAATGTGTCAAGTCCAGTACCTTAAAGACAATTCTCTTCCTTCAAGGATGGGTCTTTTGCTTTCTCTTCTGGCTTCTGAAGCTTCCTCAGATACCTGTTCACATCCAAGACAATTATTATGCTGAGAGTGATGTTTCTCTCCAGTAAGCTCAATATAAATGTCAAGAAGGTGATCAGCAGCTTCCAAAAGGCTGGGATATCTGCTCTGAAGAATCTGACAGAGAGAGGAAAAAAAGAAAAAAAAAATTATGCAACAGACATAGTAATTTTTAAAAGCACACATAGGCTGGGTATAGTGATACATGCCTCTAATCCCAGCAACTAAGGAAGATGAGGCAGAATTGAAATTTCCAGACCAGACTCAGCAACTTAGTGAGGCCTAAGCATCTCAGCAATACCCTGTCTCAAAATAAATAATTAAAAAAGGGCTAGGAATATATCTCAGTGATAAAATGCCTCTGGGTTCCATCTCTCCAGTACCAATAAATCAAGTACACATAGGTTTGGGCTGTAGAGTTTGCCTAGCATGCCTTAGGCTCTGGGTTCAAACCCAAATACAACAAAAATAAAAATAATAAATAGTCCACATAAACTGCTGCTGATACTAGTCAACCAAAAAGTGGATTTCTCTATGAAATATGTCATCTTACCAAGCGTAAGAATTTATACCCTTACCCTGCCCCGGATCGCACCCAAGCATTCCACTCAAAACATGACTTTTTCTTTTTCCTACCTGGAACTCAAGTTATCTGGCAATTTCACCATCTAGAACATAGCTCCAAGAACTGACATCACATGGTTAAAGGATCTCTCCAAGCAACAATCACATGCATCTGGACTGGGGATGTAGCTCAGTACTTGGCTAGCATGTATGAAGCCCCAAGTTTAATCCCAAAGCAATGCCACATCAGAAAAAGAAAAGTATCCTTGTCTAAGAAATTAACTCATTAAGGAATTTTTCAAATACTATTTACTATGGTTTCTCAGGCAAAAGTAAACTAAAAGCAGTTATGAGGAAATAGAAAAATATTTTTTAAAAAGTAGGCCACAATGAAAGAAGTTAAGGGCTGACAAAAAGCAACTGAAATTTAAAAAGACAGAACAGAATTCATAAGGCAAAAGAATAGTTACTGAGAATTTACTGCAGTATTGTATATTTGGTATTCATAATATCAGTTCCAAGCCTTTATGTCAAGACTGTTTGAGAAGGCAGGGAATTATGTCTACCTTTGAAATATTAACCATCCAATACATTTAAATTACTTGAGAACATTGTGATTCAAATTTGTACATGTATATCCATACATTTGCAAAGGATACAGAACTCAAGGCCTAACAGAGTCATCTCAAATGGATATATGTCATGTGGTAAATATTTGAGTTTTATTTCTACACACACATACTTTTTTCATTTGGCATTATTAGAGATTGAACCCAAGGCCTCATGCATGCTAGGTAAGCAATCTGCCACTGAGAACCATTCCCAACCTTTTTCTCCAGGTTGGCCTCAAACCTGCAATCCTCTTACTTCAACCTCCTGAGTAGCTGGGATTACAAAGTGTACACCACTAATGCCTAGTTTTTTTATGTTTTTTTTTTTTACTGAAGAATTTAACAATAAAATTGGCTATGATGTAAAAAAAAAAAAAAAGGACACAGAAGACAGTAATGAAATCAACAATTTCAGCTTCACATATTTTTCAAATATAGAATACATATCTTTGTTTATAGAGGGAACATTTACATAATTGGTCTCATATTTAGGCACAAAAGTCTTAAATTTATTTTTCTAAGTTACATTTATTGAGATATAATTTATATACGTCTAGAATTTTAACAATTACATATATAATCATGTAACCACCACCACAAACAAAATAGACAATTTCTATCACTCCCAAAATGTTTCTTTTAACCCCTTGTATAACTAACCCCTTCCCAACTCCGACCCCTGATAATCACAAATCTGATTCACATCCCCATGATTTTTGTCTTTCAAATTTTATATACATGAAATTATAAAGGACACAGCCTCCAGTTTGGATTCTCTTACTTAGCATGCTTTTGAGACTCATCTAGATATTACTGCATATATCATCAGTAGCTCAGCTCATTCTTTTCTAATGCCAAATAGGAATTCCTTTACATGACCATGTGTTATATTTACGATCAGGGAAAAAAAAATAAGCTAGTTTTACTTGGGAAAAAACTTGGTCAAAGGCTGGAGATGTAGCTGAGTAGCAAAGTGCATGCTTAGCAAGCAGAAGACCTTCATTCCATTCCTACCACCCAAACAAACAAACAAACAAAAATATCATCTTTATCAAGTTTAGCACTTTAGCAAGGGCTTGCCTATTTGGAAAAATGTTTTGAATGGGAAAAAAATTTTGCATACTCAGTCCCTTTCCCCCACAAAAAACTTTTACTATTACCATAAGTGTCAAAAATCAAGCACAATATCACTTGTGAATTAATCTGACATGAATATCTAAATAATCAATTTGATATATATTTTGGAAATTCTTTCTTTAATAAGTATTTATTAAGTATCTTTTTTTTTTAAACAGATACTATTTCTAAAGATGGGAAATTAAAATAAATAAGCGGCAGAGTCTACCCTCAAGAAGTCCTACCTAGTTGAAGAAGCAGTTATACAAGAAAATCAGCAATCAGCATAAAAGGCAAAGCAGTCAGCCCTGCTTCGGAGTGCATGAAGGTTCCGAGGAGGAGATAAGCCTGTCACAGGTCATAAATTGCTGAGGCTGGGTACTATCACTAGAGAAAGCAGGCCTTTGACGGAAGGATGGAAGGACAGATGGAAGGAAGGAAGGAAGGTAAGAAAGAAGAAAACTGGAAAAAAAAAAAGAGCTGCATTATGAAAGAGCAATATGATAAAAAGCATTACTGTGTGCCAGGCACTTGTTAAAGCTTAGGATAAAAGGGTGAGTGAGTTACTGGAGGAGTTTATAGTTGGGTCAGCAAGACTGATGGGGAGGGTACATCAGACAGAAGAAATACTCAACTGCAATCTAGAGAGGTATGAAACTCACAACTGCAAAACGGATTGTATGACAAGGAAAATCACATTACAAAAGAAAGGCTTCTTAGAGATTACAATGATCAACCTTTCCCTAAAAATATGGAAAACTAGATACTGTGAGTACTCCTCTGCTAATAAGTACCTAAAATACTGGGGAAAAATATTTGAGGCTGGGGGTTGAGGAACAGTGGCAGAGCACTTGCCTACCATGCACAAGGTTCAATCTCCAGCACTGACCAAAAAAAAAAAAAAAAAAAAAAAAAAAAAAAAAAAAAAAAAAAAAAAAAAAAAAAAAAAAAAAAGATTGTCTTATATATCTTATATTTATCTTAAATTAACATCAAGAAAAAGCAATGTCTGAATGACCAGTGACATTCAAGATGAGATGCTGGGAAATGGGAAGCTTCTAAGTGAGAAAGTGGGAACAAAATAAAGGGGGGTGAGCACTGTAAAATGAGGAATCTCTCTGAATTATCTGGATTAATGAGAAATAATACAAACCGAATTAATACACAAAAATTATGAAGTAGTACTATCAATTTTTACTAATGCCCAGAACAAAATGTGTGTTAAATTACTGATTGTGAGACATTAGTTACAAACAGCTTAACAAAAAGATAGAAAGGAAAATTTAAATATGAATAATGGTCTAAGAAATTAAATGATATGGAGGGATTTCTATTCATTTTACGTATTATTGATTACAATAATGTTATTGTGATTATACAAAAAAAAGCCTCTAAATTTTTAGAAATGCATGCTGAATTATTTAGGTGTAAAATATTAGAGGATTTACTTTCAAATATACGAGCCAAGGGAAAAAACAGATAAAACAAATATGGTAAAAATATCAATACACCCAGGGTTAAATTTAGGTTGATAACTGCCTTAGTGATTCATTATACAGGTCAAATATCCTTTAATGCAAAAAGCTTGAGACCAGAAGTGTTTCAGATTTCAGTTTTTTTTTCAAATTCTGGAATATGTAAATGTACATAATGAGATATTTTTGAGAGGAGATCTAAGTCTAAACACAAATTCTTGTTTCATACACACCTAAAAGTAATTTTATACAGTATCTTTACAGTGCTGGCATTTGGACAACTCAACACACGAGGTCAGGTGTGAAATTTTCCACTTGTGGTGTCACATTAGTGCTCAAAGATTCCAAATTTTAGAGCATTCTGGACTTCAGATTTTAAGATTAGGGATGCTAGCTAACCCTGTACTGTTTTCCATTGTTTTCACGTGAGTTTGGAACTTTCCATAATGAAAAGTAAAAAAATAAAATAAAATTAATACTTTCTCATACTACTTACCTCATTCAGTTCTTTCTTATCCAGATTATCCAGGCGAATTTTGGTCCAATATTTGTCTAGCAAAGTGGCATGACTATTCAGTGGTCGATACCAATTACCTCCACAACTCAAAAGCCTATATTCCAAAATAAAAGAGTGTCACACATAAGTTTGAATTTTAATCTTTTTTTTTTTTTTTAGAGAAACAACTTTATTTAGTTTTTCACATGGCCTTAGTTGCTCCAACACTCAGTTGTGTACATGGTGCTGGGGTTTGAACCCGGGTCCTCGTGCTTTCGAGGCAAGTGCCGAAACCAGTGAGCCACCGCTCCAGCCCATGAATTTTAATCTTAAATTACAATACATCCAGTCAGTTTATGGGACATACATTCCAGGACCTACTGTGGATGCCTAAAACCAAGGTTAGTACCAAACACTATACGTATTGGTTTTTCCTATATTCATATACCTACGATAAAGTTTAATTCACAAAGTATTCATAGTAAGAGATTAATATCAATGACCAATACAAAAGAATAATTACAACAATATTCTGTACTAAAAGTTATTTAAAATTTACAAATTGCTTATTTCTAGAATTTTTCATTTAGTATTTTCAGATACCCGCTGTCTACTGAGAAACTAAAATCACTGAAAGTGAAACTACAGATGGGGAGGAGTGGTTACTACTTGTTGGATGTTACCTCACACTTGAATAACAGGGTAGTTGACCAATGAAAGGCTAACAGTTGACCCATGTTTGATTTTTCCTAAGAAGGACTGATAGACCTTTTCAACCAAGTTATTTTCATATCACTGCAAATGACTTGGATTTCAATGATCTGTTCATCCTTAGTATAAGTAACTTTAGAAAAATACAATTCAAAGTCATAGCATTAACAATAAGTTCACTGCTTATTACCAGAAGCTACAATATGTAAAATTGTTTAAAAAAATTCCCCAAAAGAACCCAGATACAGTGGCACATGCCTTGTATTCCCAGTGACTGAGGAAGCTGAAGCAAGAGGATCTCAAGTTCGAGGTCAGCCTCAGCAACTCAGAGCCTATCTCAAAATAAAAAAAAAAAAGGGTTGGGGATATAGCTCAGTGGTAAAAGCACCCCTGGGCTCAATCCTTAGTACCAAATAAATAAATAAAGTCCCAAAGGCTAGAGCGGCGGCTCAGCAGTTATGGCACTTGCCTGGCATGCGTGAGCACGTGGGTTCAAAGCCCAGCACACATACACAACAAAGTGTCAGAGCAAGGAAAGATGGAAAACTACATAAAAATTGATTCTTTCTGTCTCTCACTAATCCTCTCATTAGA
This sequence comes from Aplodontia rufa, assembly GCA_004027875.1. NCBI lineage: Eukaryota > Metazoa > Chordata > Mammalia > Rodentia > Aplodontiidae > Aplodontia > Aplodontia rufa. The sequence continues at coordinate 25,718 of PVKS010004449.1, read as the reverse complement.
AAAAGTAAATAAAAAGTCCCAAAAGATAAGTAGAGAAAAAATGTATATTCAACATACATCCTGGGATGTAGTTCAGTAGTCAAGCACTTGCATACCATGCTCAAGGCCCTAGGTTTGTTTCCCAGCACCAGGAGAAAAGAAAAAGACCGCAATGTCTAGGCAAGTTCTTTTTGAGAACTGTTAGTTCTGTACTCCACCTAGGAGCCAATTCTTTTTGTTTTAAGAGAGTGAGAGACAGAATCAATTTTATTTAGTTCTAGTTCTCCATGTGGTCTTTATTTATCTGACACTTTGCTGTATACATGGTGCTGGGGTTTGAACTTGCATTCTCATGCATACCAGGCAAGTACCATAACTGCCAAGCCACTGCTCCAGTTCCTAGGAGCCAATTCTTCGCTGAGGTAAACACTAATGTAATCATAAAATGTTGGCTTCACTCATGGATATTTAAGACCTTGAAGAAGCAAAAGTAGAATACCATAAGGAAAGATACCGTTGCCTTCATGATATTTTAAAATGTAGACAGAAACATATACTAAATGTGTCCCGTTTTATTTCTTTTTTTATCCCATATTCAATTAAGTTTTGTAATTCCTTGAAATCTACCTATCATCTTCACTATTATCATAGCTATTCATTAATTGGACACTTACCCTGTGACAGGTCATTAAAGCAAATGACATCATTTGAAGCAGGAATGATTAGTCAACACACTCAGACAGATAAGGTATGCACAGGTACTAAATGTCAGTGTCAGGATTCAAACTCAGGACCATCTGACAACCATCTCACTTCTGGTTATTATTGAAAACAAGATAAAGTATTTTAAACTGGTCACTTATTTTTAAGTGAAAAAAAAACCCAGCTCATTTTATAAACTGATTATCTTTATTAAATGTAATCAGGAATGAGAAAATTGGATCTGTCCTCAATTCCAACCAATCTTGCTTAAAGTAGATCCATATAACTATACCAGGACTTCTGGACTCAACATGTAGACACAAGATGAAGAGTATGCAGAGCGGAAACAGAAAGGTTAATAGCACATACCTCCTGGTTGCAAAAAACTGAAATCCAGGAGCTACTTTGAGACAGTCACCTCGTCCAGGAATCAAGAGCTCTCCATTCTCCAAAAGTGGGATCAACACAGAAACCTAAATCACAAATTCCACTGATAAAAAGTCATTCAGACACAAGTTAACAAAAAACAAAACAATCCAAAAGATGAACACATCTTAGAAGAAACTCAAGTTCTCACAGCGCAAACTGGGGTCAAAAGCATGTATGTCCAAGTCACCTACATTCCAGCACAATTCATTCACACAACATTCACTAAGTACCCGCAATAGACTAGAACCAAGGATACAAGCAGGATTAAGAGTATACATCCTAAAATCTGATGGGAGAACACAGACATGCATACCTCCACACAGCACTATAAGCATGACTCCAGAGGTACATAATATGATAAATGAAGAGAGGGGGTGGCTCTGAAATGAACTGATTTAGGAAGAGGGCAGTGAAGATGGTCCCAAAGTAATCACATTCACTTAGTCTTAAAGTATGAAAAAGAACAGTTACATTTGGTGGGAAAGAAATGGCACACAGGGTTGGAGTGGTGGCTCAGTGGTTTCAGCACTTGCCTGGCATGCGCAAGTATACGAGTTCAAACCCCAGCACCATGTACACAGAGGAACAGAAGTCACATGAAAAACTAAATAAAAATAGCTTCTCTCTTTCACACTGTCCCCTCTTTCTTTAAAAAAAAAAAAAAAAAAGAAAAGAAAAAAAGAAATGGCATATACATATACTCTAGGCAAAAGTAATCAAATGCTAATAATTCATATGCCTGAGAATGGTGTAAGAAGATTCTGTTACAGTTCGGAAAGAATGTGCAAATGGAGCAGCAGAAAGATGTAAAGTTGAGACATAGGCAACAAAAAGCCTACTATGCTTAGCTAACAACTTTGAGTTTTTCATGATAAAAATTAGTAGAAAGAGAATTTTAGACTAAGAAAAAACCTTGTATTTTTTATTTAAAAAATAAAAAAAATCAACCTTGCAACAATGTGGAATATAAACTGAAAGAGACCAGTCTGGAGGAAATGAGGTATACTTACAGAAAAGACACTATTTAGGTAACAAAAACATGCTAGACAGGTAAATAAAATAAGAAGCCCAGTGCAAAGGCAATAGAATAGGAAAGAAGGCACAAAACGACAGGGAAAAGCTAATAAGGGATGTGGAAAATTAACTAAATGAAGGAAGAAAAGAAGCAGGGCAAAAAAGGCTCTTCTGAGAAAGAGCAAACAAGTACCAATATGGGCATCTTGAACTTGCACTGGCTATGGGACATCCAAATACAGACTTTTCTTGTGTGTGTGGTGCGTGTGTGTGTCACTATATTGCTCAGGCTGGCCTCAATCTCCAGGGCACAAGTGATTTTCCTGTTTTAGCTTCCCAAGTAGCTGAGACAACAGTTGTGTGCCACCACTCAGAGTCCAAGTAGAGATTTTTTTAAAAAACAAGTCAATTAGACATGGATCTAGGAGTCATGGGTTTACAGGGGAAGTTTGTACAGAAAAAACAAAGTGAACAAGGAAGAGTGTTCTAAATTATCAGGTTTAATTTTTCTTAGCAAAATTATTTCATACACGGCTAGAAGCTAAAAGGGAAGAACAAAAGAATATAGGTGCAACTCTAGGGTATTCCAAAACTTGAAACTAAAGAAAATCATCTTAAATGAGATCTGTAAAAAGATAACTTAAAATGGTATGGTTCAGAACTGGGGATGTATATCAGTGATACAGCACTTGCCTACCAAGCATCAGACCCTAGGTTGGATCTCGGCATCATTAAGAAAAACAAATGAAGGGCTGGAGTGGTGGCTCAGAGGTTAAGGTGATTGCCTGACATACGCAAGTACACAGGTTCAGACCCCAGCACCACGTACACAACTAAGTGTCAGAGCAATTAAAGCCATGTGAAAAACTAAAAATTGATTCTCTCTGCCCCTCTCTCTCACTGTTCTTCTCTCTTAAAAAAAAAAAAAAAAAAAAAAAAGAAAAGAAAAACAAAACAAATGAGGTCTGGAGCGGTGGCTGAGCAGTTATGGTGCTTGCCCAGCATGCGAGAGTGCGCAAATTCAAACCCAAGCACCACCTACACAACGAAGTCTCAGAGCAAAGAAAGCCACGTGAAAAACCAAATAAAGAATTGATTCTTTCCTCTCACTATCCCTCTCTCGTTTAAAAAAAGAAAAGAAAAACAAATGAGAGCTGGAGCAGTGGCTGCCTGGCAAGCACGAGGACGTGGGTTCAAACCCCAGCACCAAGTACTCAACAAAGTGAGCAACAAAGGCCAAATAAAAAACTAAATAAAACTGATTCTCTCTCTCTCTGTCAATCCCTTTTTTAAAAAAAATAAAAGAAAAGAAAAAAAGAAAGAAAAACAAATTAGAGGACTAGAGTGGTAGCTCAGCAGTTTCAGCTCTTGCCTGGCAAGGACACGGGTTCAAACCCTAGCACGACATACACAACCAAGTGTCAGAGCAACGAAAGCCACATGAAAAACTAAATAAAAATTGATTCTTTCTCACTGTCCCTCTCTCTTTAAAAGAAAAAGGAAAAATAAATGAAAATGGGGGTGGGGGAACCTAGCCTAACCATACTAAAATCATTTTTTTAAGGCAAGAAATATGCTTTGTTGTTTTCTTTTCTTCCTTCTGTACTTTTTCCAAACCGTAATTTTGTTAACTTGCCTCAGTGTACACTTTGTAATTAGCTGTCACTACGGTTTTAAAAAATCCCAAGTCTCCAGTAAGTGTCTAAACTTGGCAGAGTACGTCAATAATTTTCTTATATTAGAAAAGCACATAATCTAGCAACCTGGAGTAAAAAAAAAAAAAAACCAGAGCTATATCTTTGGAACAAGACAATGTCCACATATTTAGAATATCCAGGGGGGGTGGAGGGGTGGTGGCTCAGTGGTTATGGTGTTTGTCTAGCATGCACAAGGATGTCAGTTTGAACCACAGCACCATGTACACAATAAAATGTTGGAGCAACAAAAGCCACATGAAAAACTAAATAAAATTGATCCTCTCTCTCTCACTGTCCCTCTCTCTCTTAAAAAAAACAAAAAAACCAAAAAAGAATATTCAGTATATTAACTTCTATAATGCTAACTGAAAGAAAAAATACAAGTTTTTTCTTAGCCTAAAGCCACTAGGCACAGTGGAACATGCCTGTAATCCCAGTTAGTCAGGAGACAAAGACAGAGGGATCACAGGTTCGAGGCTAGCTTGAATAACTTAAGTGAGACCCTGTCTCAAAAATAAAAAGGAAAAGGGCCAGGATGCAGCTCAGTGGTAGAGCACCTCTGGGCTCAAAACCCAATGCCCTCCACATCCCCCCAACAAAAAAAGAGACTATTCTATGCAGTTTGATGCTTTTATTTATGCCAAATGTTATAAACACTTATCCCAAAGCATTAGTGTTACAGCATCACAAATTCTACAATAGATGGCAGGACCTCAAAACTCTCACTGCAACTACTATGGCTGAGATCTGAAAAATAAACCATAGTTTTAAAATGGTGCCAAACACACACAGTACCATGGTCACAACTGGCTGAGAAGTTCTAGGAATAATAATGGAATTCAAAGTGTAAGAATTTCCTGATGTTTACTAAGCACTTCAAGAAGGGAGACCAAGACACAAATTATCAGTTTGTTCTTTAATCTGGACTTGGACAACACAAAAATGCACTTAGCTATGGGACAGGAAAAGATTCCTAGATGCCATCATGGCTTGGATGGAATATTCCTGATGTTTTATCTACTTTCTTTGGTTCTAACTGCAAGATCCATAAGCCCACAGAATTTCCAGATCATGTAATATTTGAAAAACAACTGACCAGGAAGATGGGCACTAAAAACAGGGTAAAATCAACAAGTACTTTCTAACCATTCTTATTTATATTTCAGTTTTTTGGTTTTTTATTTGTTTGTTTGTTTTGGTTTTTTAGCTCGCACTGGTAGAAGTCAGCTCTAACTCTGGGCTTAAGGAAATATCATTCTTTAAAAATCGAACACCATTTTTGTTTCATCATTCCCAGTAACTAGTAACAAAGTATCCTCAAAAACTGAAGACATGTTAGGAGGCAACAACATAGCAAGACAACCTACCACATCTAAGGGGGCATAGTCAATATCTTCCAGAAGAATCCACTGGCCTTTTGTGGCTGCCTGCGTAAGAGTGCCAGGCTGCCACACAAACTCTCCAGGAACATCTGTGCAGCGATACATACCTAACAGCATCTGCAAAGAGAGGATAAAGCAATTAATGAAAGTATATACCAGGACTACTTCCTTTGATTAATTCTGTTAACATTCCATAGGGATAAGCAGTCACCTGAAAATTCCACAGATCGCCCCAAGAGTCATGATCATTAGCCATTCTTATATTCCCTTAGCAAAAACAATACTTGAATGCCAATAGTTAAAAGAACTTCAATCCATAAACATTTGTGATTTTTTAATTACCTTACTGTCAGTCTGATCTCCAAGCTGGACTTTGAGAAGCTGAGGAGACTTTCTTCTACCTGTCATTGCAGCTAAATGTTCAACTAAGGAAGTTTTGCCACATCCTATTGGTCCTTCCAACAACACAGCATTCTGAGAAGCCACTGCCAAAGCCAGGGTCTGAAGATTTTTGCAGACAGACTCAACCAGCACATAAGACCTAAGGGCTAACTCCTGTTCTCGTGAAGAACTCCTATTACCAGTCTAAGGAGACAAACAAGAAACAAGTTAATTTCTACAACAATACTTTCATTGACCTTACATAAACCTCAGCCAATAAATTAGCCCTAACAGAATTACAATAATAAGCATGCTTTTTTGAACTAAGGATCTGACCTTTTCACGTGTAGAATATGGAAGCAGAAATTTTTAACAAATTTAAGAAAATGTCACTCCAAGTTTAAGAAGTCAAAGGGCTGATACATAGGGGAGAGGCACAGCAATCTTCACCCATCACTGCTAAGTTTGTATATATTTTCTTTCTCTCCCAATATTCTAGTCCTTCATATCTCATATTAAGAATGAAGAAGCTGGGGCTGGAGCGGTGGTGGCTCAGCGGTTTCGGCGCTTGCCTGGCAAGCACGAGGACCCGGGTTCAAACCCCAGCACCACATACACAACTAAGTATCAGAGTAATGAAAGCCACGTGAAAAACTCAATAAAAATTGATCTCTCTCTCTGTGTCCTTCTCTCTTTAAAAAACAAACAAACAAAAAAAAAGCAGAAGCTGGGGCTGGAGCAGCTCAATGGTTACAGCGCTTGCCTGACATGTGCGAAGACGTGGGTTCGAAGCCTAGCACCACGTACACGAGCAAAAAAACCACATGAAAAACTGAATGAAGTTGATATTCTCCCCCCGCAACACTTTCTTTTTAAAAAAGAAAAGAAAAGAATGCAGTGATAGAGTGTGTGCTCAGCATGGTTTGGCTCCCCTCCCCTCCCCTCTAAAAAGAATACATACATTGGGGATATGTGGACATCAAGAAGATATTATAAAATTGCTAGTTTTTTTAAGATACAATAAGTATCGTGGTTAAGTCTTTATATATATTATATATATATTTATGTATATATGTATAAACACACATGCACACTAGAACACTTAGGAATGAAATAATATGGGAAAATTGTCCAGAAATATAAGGGAAACAACTGATTAAGAACAGAATTTTTTTCTCCCCAGTGCTGGGGGTTGAACCCATGGCCTTGCGCATCCTAAGCAAGCACACTACCACTGAGCTACATCCCTAGCCAAGAACAGAAAATTATTTAAACTGGGTGATAAGTACTCAGGGATTCATTACATCATTCTTTCTACTTTGGAACATGTTTGCCATTTTCCATAACAAAAAGCATCCAATATGTTCATACATGTCTATGGATGCATGTAGAATTTTAGTTGCAGATGGTAAAGTTCTAAATCTAGATAAAGTTTCACAATTCTAGATAATATATTAAATAAAAAAAAATGTTAAGAAAATGTAAGTGTATGCTACCACAAGTAAAAAATTTTTTAAATAACAGCAAAGCATCTAATATACACAAAGGGCTTTGGAAGTATAGGTTTCTTGGTGCTGGTCATACAGATACATTCAATTTATGAATCACCACTGCACTAAACACTTATGACGTGCACACATTCCCATATGTATACTCCAGATTTTGCTTTTATTTTTTATGCTATAGAGCAGAAACAAACTGATGGTTTAAAAGACCCAAGACTTGTTTCCAAGAAGAAAGTAGTATATCTGACCACCAGAGTGAATACTGAAGACTGCTAGAGTAAAACAGACTTCTCCCAATGGTTCTATATTTATGGTTTACCAGCCAGGCTAAGGTAGTCTAGAGCCACATGCTTGGAAGATTATTTCATACCACAATGGGAAAGGTACACAACACATACTGTCCTTCCACACAATGGGCAAAGAATATTTTAATGAAAAAGAGAATAGGAGTTATCTCTGTGTCTAGCTCTGTCTTTGCCACAGAGCAGTCCAAAGGTATCCAAGTCATCCTGCCTTTATATTTTATATATACAGGATCACAGCATGTGCTACTCAACTTCGTTCAATTTTTGCAGTAAGCAAACAAGATATATGGAGGAAGAATTTTAATTAAGTTTTGTGGGGTTTTTTTGTTTGTTTGTTTGTTTTTTAGTAGTAGGGATTAAACCCAGGGCCTTGCACATATTCAGAAAAGCTCTCTACTACCATCCTTTCTTTTTTCCCCCTTTTGGTACTGGGGATTGAACCCAAGTGCACTATTGAACAATTGAGCTATATTTCTAGTCCTTTTTATTTATTTTTAAAATTAACTGATTGGGGGGGCGGTATTAAGGATTGAACTCAGGGGAACTTTACCACTGAGCCACATCCCCAGTCCTTTTTATTCTTTCTTTTGGGATAGGGTCTCACTAAGTTCCTGAGGGCCTCACTAACTTGTTGAGTCTGGTCTTGAACTTGTGATCCTTATGCCTCATCCTCCTAAGTTGCTGGGATTTGGGGGGATGTCACCACACCTGGCATATTTCTTTTAATTGCCCCTGAACATTTCCAAAACTAAAGCAGCAACTTGGTTCACAGCTGATTCACAGAGCACAACCAAGGAACATTTAAGAAGGAAGGAAGCATATATCCTACTAATGCCAAAATACCTGCTCTCCAGGTGCTGGAGGCTGCCTGGGCAGCACCACACCACAGACAGCTGTCACCTTGGAGGACAGGTCAGTTGAAACAAGGTGTCCCTGTACGTACTGCAGCTCTTTCTCCTTATGCCAAAGGGAGGCTTTTGGATTGGCCAAAACCAAGGCCTTCTCCAGGTCCTGCAACTGGGCCTCTTCTAATAACCTGAGAGAAGAGTCTCATCAATTATGTTTATACACAGAAAGAGTGACACTAAAACTTTCAGGAAGGCTCCTGCTTACCTCAACCTAAAATGGATTAATTCGTCACTATTAAAAATTTTCTTAAGGAATGATAATTTATGCTCTTCATTCATACAGGTGACCAAGGCAAGACAATTGGCTGTGTACCTGGAAAAAAAGAAGTACATAAATACAGGTGATCTATAGATAATTGAGAAAAAAAGGAAAATCACTAGCGAACCGAACAGTAGAAAAGAAACGTTTTATTACAACACACATTTAAGAATAGAAAATACAAATCAGACATGATGAATTCATATAAATTTGTGTTTTTTTCCCCCCTGAATGGACACATGATAAAGGAAGGGGAGTTAAGAATTCAAAAGCTGGCGGCTGGAGTGGCGCGTGCTTTCCTGGCATGCACAAGAACATGAGTTCAAACTCCAGCATCATGTGCACAACAAAGTCTCCGAGCAGCGAAGGCCACATGAAAAACTAAATAAAAATTGTTTCTTTCCCTCTCTTTAAAAAAAAAAAAAGAAAGAAAGAAAAACTTCAAAAGCCACAAGAACAAAACCAACAAATTGAAACCCATGGTTTCCTTTCTATCCCCTACTCTAGAAGCACAGGAAAAGTCTAACAGTACTCACCAACGGACCAAAGTGTCATGGCTTCTGAGGAGGGGGACACACACACTCCAGTCCCAGAGCTCCCGAAATACAGACTGCTCTTGCTGCAGAAACTTATAGGCTGCTTCCATTAGGTCCCGGAGTTTCATTCGTCTGCGCCCATAACGCACTGGATTAGCATCTGAACTCTCTAGGAAGAGTCTTTGAAAGACTGGGGAAGTGTCCTTGAAATACCTCAGGGCAAACCTTCATGAGGGGAAAAAAAGAGTATTTTCAGTGGCTGGCACAAATATCCAGGTAAACATCTCAGGCCTATAGAATATAACAGAACTATCAAGTACATAAGAACTGCATAACATAACAGAACTCCTCAGAAGACAGGGAGAAAACGCTAAAATCACCTAGTCCTAAGACTGTAACCTATTTAAATTCAGGAACCACAGGACCATGATATAGAAGAGCTGATTCAGAGGATATAAAGTCCTAAACCTAAACTGACTACCCACAAAAGTAGAAGGACTTGGGGCTGGAGTGGTAGGCGGTTACCGTGCTTGCCTGGCAAGCGCAATGATGCAAGTTCAAACCCCAGCACATGTACACTACAAAGTGTCTGAGGAATGAAAGTCACGTGAAAAACTAAATAAAGATTGTTTCTTTCTCTCTCTCTGTCTGTCCCCTCTTTCTTTAAAAAAAAAAAAAAATAGAGGGACTTGTCAAAAGTATTTAATACTAAAAATGTATTCATTTCCAACAAACATTTATTGAATTGTCACTATGAGCCAGACACTGTGTTAATACCCAGAGAGTCAAAATGAAGGAGACACTTTTCTTGAGGAGTCTGCTGTCTAGTAAAAGAAAGCCACTTAGAGAAATAAGTGGAACAAAGAAAAAGAATTCAACTGAACCTGGGGGAGCTGAGAAGAGATGCTTAGACTGCCTCTTAAATGAAGAGTAGATCCTTATGAGAGCATGCAAAAAAAAAAGGACATTCTGCTAAACAAAAAGTTCAAAAAATTAGGCGTGATGGCACTCGCCTGTAATCCCAGCTACTCAGGATCACAAATTCAAGGCCAGCCTGAGAAACTGAGCAAAAACTTTTCTCCAAATAAAAAACAGAAAGGACTGGGATGCAGCTCAATGGTAGAGCACCCCTGGGTTCAATTCCCAGTATCACAACACAAAAAAAGTTCAATAAGAATCACTGAGAAACTGCCTAGTTTGATAGCTGAAAACAAAAAGATGCTAACTGGCAAGGAATGAGGTTCTGAAGACGAGGGCAAGAGCCAGATTACACAAAGATTGAGAGGCCTTCACTGTACTTAAAGTGTTTTCCCCACAGCTATATTCTTTGTGAGAAACCCTAAGAGCCCCCATAAGAAATACCGGCACAGAGGCTGGAGCAGTGGCTTGGTGGTTATGGCACTTTCCTGGTATGCATGCATACATGGGTTCAAACCCCAGCACCCACGTACACGACTAAGTGTCAGAGCAACGAAAGCCATGTGAAAAGCTCAATGAAAAGCGATTCTGTCTCTCACTGTCCTTCTCTCTTTAAAAAAAAAAGAAAAGAAAAGAAAAAAATACTGGCACAAAATGAGTCATATAGATGTATTTATATATTCAAAAGAAAAGTGATCCGATAGCTGGACTGATCAATGAACATCTTCCCTGTTGTCTAATCTGTAAAAACTGAAAGGTGGTTGTTTTTCCAAATGCCCAATTCACAACAACAACAAAATCACAAGACATACAAAGAAGCAGGGAAACACAAACCAGTCAAAGAGAAAAACAAAACTCCATAAACAGGTACTGAAGATGCTGCACAGTGGAAGAGGCTGAGTTCATTCTGCAGCACCAAAAAATAAAAATAAATAAAAAATACACCAATAACAAACTGGGAGCGGGGTAGAGCTATACTGGAATAGAAATTCTGTAGTCTAATGAAACATCAGCTTGAGACAAACTGTAAATTTTCGACACATTAAATGCAATTACAAGGACAACTATATAGAAAACATCTACAGAACACACACACACACACATATACACGGAATCAAAATATGTTACTACCAAAAAGTCACCAAAACACAAAGGCAGCCGGAAAAGACTACAAAATGCTAGAAGACAAGCAGAAAATCAATAACAAAATAGCAACAGTAAGTCAGTCCTTTTGCATCGGTACTTATTTTAAATATACACTCATCAAAAAACATGGATTAAGCCAGGGAGTAGCCCACGCGTATAATCCCAGTAACTCTGGAGGCTGAGGCAGGAGAATCACAAGTTTGAGGTCAGCCTCAGCAACTTAATGAGACTGTCTCAAAAAAAAGGGTCAGGGGTGTTGCTCAGAGGTAGAGGGACTCTGGGTTCAATCCCCAGCACACCAACTGCTACTTCCCAATGAAGATACAGATTAGGTGGATTTAGTTATATCCTATATCCTATCTACAAAAAGACATAGATATGATATAAATGAAAGAATAGTGACCAAAATATCATACAAATGATAATCAAAACAAAGCAGGGATGACTATCGTAATGGACAAAATAGACTTTATAGTACTGAGAAACTGAACTGAAGGCCTTATGCATAACTGGGCAAGAGCACTACAACTGAGCTGCAACCCCAGGCCTTTTTATTTTTAATTTTTTTTTTTAAGAGAGAGAATCAATTTTATTGTTTTTCATGTGGTTTTCGTTGCTCCAACACTTAGTTGTATATGTGGTGCTGGCATTCAAACCCATGTCCTTGTGCACACCAGACAAGCGCCATGACCGCTTAGCCTCTGCTCCATCCCCCCAGTCCTTTTTAGTTTAAGACAAGGACTCCCTAGGTTGCCAAGGCTTGCCTCAAATTTGACATCTTCCTGCCCTAGCTTCATAAATAGCCAGGATTATGGCATACACCATTGCACCAGCCCCACATTCAGTAACAGAACCACCAGACAGAACATAAATAAGGAAACAGAGGACTTGGACAACATTAGAGACCAACCAATTACAGAATTACTCCACCCTCCAAGAGCTGAATATACAACATTCTTCTTAAGCGCACATGGAACACTCAAAAGACAGAGCACACATGAGGACATAAAACAAGTCTCAACAAGTTTTGATGACTGAAAAGTATCTTTTCCTAACACAAATGAAATGATCTCTAAATCAATAGCAGAAACCAAACGGGAAAATCTACACAGTACTGGAAATTAAACAATACACCCTTGAACAAGTAGTGGGTCCAAGAATGCATGACAAGGGAAATTAAAACATACCTGAAAGTAAAGAAAACAGAACCACATCACACCCAAACTTATGGGATGGAACCAAGGAAGTTTAGAGCTATAAACACACACGTTAGTAAAGAAAAAAAGATCTTAGGTTAATAATTTTTCTTTTCCCAAGGAACTCACAAAAGAACAAACTAGATTTTAAGGCAGAGACTAATAAAATAGAGAACAACAACAAAAATAAAACTAAGAGTTGATTTTGTAAACGATCAACAAAAAGGCAAATACTTAGATTAAGGAATAAGAAGACTCAAAGAATTAAAATCAGAAATGTGTGGCTGGAGCTGTGGCTCAGTGGTATCGTGCTTGCCTGCCATGAGTGAGAACCTGGGTTCAAACCCCAGCACCACATACACAACTAAGTGTCGGGGAAACAAAGGCCAGATGAAAAAATAAATAAAAGTGATTCTCTCTTAAAAAAAACAAACAATGGGCTGGAGCGGTGGCTCAGCCGTTTTGGTGCTTGCCTGGCAAGCACGAGGACCCGGGTTCAAACCCCAGCACCATATACGCAACCAAGTGTTGGAGCAACTAAGGCCATGTGAAAAACTAAATAAAGCTGTTTCTCTCTTTCTCTGTCTCTCTCACTGTCCCTCTCTCTAAAACAAAAAAAAAAAAAAACAAGGGGTTGGGGATTTAGCTCAGTGGCAGAGCGCTTGCCTAGCATGCGCAAGGCCCGGAATTCGGTCCTCAGCCCTGAAAAAGCAAACAAACAAAAACCAATTAGTGGATATTGGAAAAATCCCATACATCTGGTATGTCAGATATGAAGTATTGTAGTCTAACACTCCTATGCCTTTTGGCATGTAATAAATTTTGTGTATTCTTTTCTTTGTTTAAAAAAAATACTGGCGAAAGTGTTGTGAGGGTGTAGAAAAAAAAAGTGTTCCTTTTTAAATTACTCCACGCAACTTCCACATACTGGTGAAGTTGCGGAAGTTACACTATCACTAGAAAGCTAGGAACAAACTGGATGGATTTGTTTATTTTATAATTAAGTGCTGATTATTAAACAAACCCAGGGCCTGAACTAATCCACAACTGTGGATTTTTTTTTTTTTTTTTTTATAAAAGAGAGGGAGAGTGAGAAAAAGGAAAAGAATCATCTGACAGTTGTATATGTGGTGCTGGGGTTCAAACCTGGGTCCTCATGCACATCAGGTAAGTGTTCCACTGCTCCAGCCCTGTAACCTCAAGGGACTAGGGATGTATGTAGCTCGGTGATAGAGCTCTGGCCTATCATGCATGAACCCTGTATTCAAACCCTAACATCCCTCTCCCCTCCCCCAAAAACCCAGAACCTTGAAACTTAACAGATATGTCATAATAGAGAAGCATAAACAAATCAGGAATATTTTCAGAGTCCTGACAAAGAATTTGTCAGTAACAGTAAGGTCGAGGACTCCAGATGCAAAAGTAGTAATGAACAACTAGCAAAAGGGGGTAGGGGGAAGAACTGTCCCTTAAGGATACTATCAGGTGCCTCCCAGAAGGCTCTGGGCCTCAAAAAGAGTGTACACCAGGAAATGAAAGGCCCTTAGGAGCACAAATGCAGCTGGCTTCCTCCTCTCTGGTCTCCCTTTTTCTCACCCCATTTCTCTTCATTTTCTCTCCTCATTCTTCCTCCACCACTGGACAAAGAACCAAACCTTCTCTCATTTCCAAGAGGTTAACACACTTCTTCTAGATATTTCCTTGCTCCTCAAGTATTTGCCTCACACCTACTCCAATTCTGTATTTAACTATAAATTGAGGCTCAGGGAAAAAGCTCAGTGGTAGAGCCCCTGCTTAGCAAGGCCTTGGGTTTCAATGCTGGTACCTTCAAAATAATAAACAAACAAGTGTACGTTCATAAGAAATATAAATAATTATTTGTGAATCTGTTTGCAGTTCTTAAGTACAGGAATCCTCCTATATTTGACTTTTTTTTTTTTTTTTTTAAACTCAATGTGGCCCAAAGCTTAAGAGAGGAGTTTCCAGGACACCTGTAATCCCAGTGACTCAGGAGACTGGATTGAGGCTAACCCTGGCAATTTGAGAAGAACCTTCCTCAAAATAAAAAGGGGCGTGTGGACTGCAGCGGTGACGCAGCAGTTGGAGCGCTTGCCTGGCATGCTGAAGGACCCGGGTTCAAACCCCAATACCACACATGCAACTAAATGTCAGAAAAACAAAGGTCAGATGAAAAACTAGAGTTCATTACCTCTTTCGTTTCTCACTTCTCTCTCACTCTTTCTCTTTAAAAAGAAAAAAAGGAGCTGGAGCGGTGGCTCAGCAGTTATAGCACTTGCCTGGCATGTGCGAGGACAGATTCAAACCCCTGCATCATGTACACAACAAAAGCCACATGAAAAACTAAATAAAATAGGTTTTCTCTCTCACTGTCCCTTTCTTTAAAAAAATAAAAAAATTTTAAAAATTCAAAAAGTAGGTGAAAGCCTGGAGCCATGGCTCAGCAGTTGGAGCACTTGCTTGGAATGCACAAGGACCTGAGTTTGAATCTCAGCACCATGCATACAATTAAATGTTGGAGAAATGAAGGCCAGATGAAAACATAAATAAAAATTGATCCTTTCTTTCTCTCTCCTTCCCTCTTAAAAATAAATAAATACGTACATACATGCATACAAAAGGACTAGGGGTATAGCTCAGTGGTAGAGCATCCCTTGGTTTCATCCACAGTACTACAAAAAAATGTAAAAAAGCAGGGGGTGTTTTCTATTAAATGATTATATCCTATTTAACGTACTAGGTAAAACCTACCTTTATGTCCCCCTCCATGCTGTTTAATGTTAATGTGGAGAGGTACAAAATTAACCAACTATTTTCTTATAACTTAAAATCAAAATTTCATTATATATTATTTCACCCAAACCTTTATGAACAATTTATTCTGCCACCCTCCCCTTTTTTTTGGTGGTGATGGAAATCAAACCCTGGGCCTTAAGCACGCTAGGCAAATACACTACTAATAAGCTACATTCCCAGCCCCCTCTTGCTTGTTTTTAATTTACTCTATCATAGCACCTTTTGAACTCTGCATTATGTCACTCCTGGAACAAAGTAGGAACAAAACTAAAACATACTGCCTTAGCAAAATCAAAGAAAGAAAAACATAAGCATTTGCCTTACATTCACTTACATTCATTTCATAAGAATATCAAATCTGGGGCTCATGGGAAAATATACCTAGTTAATTCATAACTTTAATGGTTCTTAAACACAATCCTAAAGTATTCTACCTTAAAAGCTTATCAGAAGTAGAAGTTACAACTCAATTCTACAAGGTAATTCCTCTCCACTTTTAGAAAATTTCATGCAAATATAGCACCCACCCCCATTCCTACAAACCTTCAGTTCTTTTTAGGTCCTAAATACTGAACCCAGGAACAGTTCATGACTCTCCTACATCCCTAGATCTTTTTATTTTTTATTTTAAGACAGTATCACATTAAGTTACTGAGGCTGGCCTGGCACTTGCCAAAACCCTGCCTCAGAATCCCCAGCTTCTGGAATTCTAGGCATGTGCTAACAAGCCAAGGATTTTCATTTCTTTTTTGTGTTTTACCGTTGTTCCTGTTGTTTTGAGACAGGGTCTGGCTACAGTTGCCCAGGCTGGTCTCAAACACCTGGGCTCAGGAGATCTTCCTGCCTGAGCCTCCAGCACAGATGGGCCTATAGGCTTTCACCACTATGCTCAGCATAAGAAATCTCATCCATGTGAGATGGATGATGTGGGAGTGTCAGGTAAAACCCATTCAAATCTGTCTTATATGCATGTCTTGCTAAATGACACAATCCTTGAGGACTGGGAGCATATCTTGGCCATTTTCCCAGACCTGTCTTGATGGACAAGATTCAAAAGAAACCCAGTAAACTTACTGAACTGAGGAGAATAAATGGATTCTGTTGTGACTTTTTCTTTTTTTTTTAAGAGAGAGGGACAGTGAGAGACAGAAAGAGAGAAACAATTTTTTATTTAGTTTTTCATATGGTCTTCGTTGCTCCAACACTTTGTTGTGTATGTGGCTCTGGGGTTTGAATTCGTGTCCTCACACATGCCAGGGAAGCATGGGAACCTCTGAGCCACGGCTTCAGCCCCCTGTTGTGACTACTTTCATGTAACAGGACAACTAATTCTGTAATTAGAGGGTTACAACTTTCGGGCCAACTTATCTCTCCCTTTCTGTATTTCCCTTCCCAACTTAAGATACCTTCTTACTTCCCAGCAGAAATTTCTAACACCTCAAGAAGAATAAAACTGCTACTCACGGGAGCACATCAGGATGGTTACCAATGAGTTTGCTCATGGACACACAGAGCCGTTCATGCAAATCATGGTTAACTTGGCCTCCCGTTTTAATGGCTTCAGCATTCCTTTCCAGCAAATCCAAAATGAGAGGGCGTAGCTGGCGGCCAACCAGCAAAGTGTAATCTTTATCCAAGAGCAACTGTGCTAAAGTACTCAGGATACACTGGCGATCTTGAGGTGTCCACACCTGACAGAGGCAAAACAAAATGTCCTTGTAATCAATACTCATTTGTACTGCTGGAGAAGACCAGAGAAGAATCCTAGTATGGAATCAAAATAACCAATTTCCGGATTTCGTAAGTAAATTTCTTTTATAAAACAGTGGTGGTGTTTTGCAATAGAGGACTGGAGTTAACTTATTACTAATAAGTTTCACTCCCCTGGGGTTTGAGGTAAAAGAACTGATTTGTGAGTACTATGTAAAATGTTATACAACATTTCTTAAAAATAATCTATGCTGTAGGATCTCAACGTTGCCCAGGAAATCTAAAACCCCAGTGTTCCTTTGGCTCCCTAACTTAAATGAAAATCTTAGAATTCTATAGTCACTTTGCAAAACTGACAGCTCTGGTTAGGAAAAAGCAGAAAGACACAATTAGGAGCTAGAGGCAGAGCTCAGTGGTAGAGCATGCGCATAACATGCAGGTAGTCCTGGGTTCAGTACCTAGCACAGAAGGAAAATAAAAAGACACAAAATTAATTCCTGAAAACAAATGATGATATTTCTATCAAAGACAATAAGAAATAAAACAGAGTTAAGAAAAACAGCTGCATTTTGAAAGGCAAGCTGAAGTAGAACACAAAATTACAGTGCATGGGCTCAGAAGGTCCATAAGTACAAAAAGGAAAACTGAAGATGAAAAAGGTCTCCTGTTGCTAGTATGTATACAAGTCTGCACAATACATTCTGTCAGGGAGTATGTCAGCAGGTTTAAATTACCAAAGGGAGACCCAGGCACAGTGGAACACACCTATAATCCCAGTGACTCAGGAAACTGAGTCAGGAGGGTTGAAAGTTTGAGGCCAGACTTAGCAACTTAAGTATCTCAAAATAAAAAATAAAAAGGCCTAGGGATGTAGCTCAGTGGTTAAATCCCCCTGGGTTCAATCCCCAGTACTTAAAAAAAAAAAAAAAAATCAATCCTGTCAATTCATCCTAAGGAGTTTAGAAACAAGTTAAATATCATTTGCAAAAACAACAATTATTTTTCAAAATTATCTATCACTCAAAAAAGAGGAGGTCATCTTAGGTAATATCTGAGACCTGAAAAGTTTCCCAAATTATACAACATTCTCCCACAAAAACATCTAGTTCTGAACAAAAATAAATAAGATGTTATCTTTAAAACAACATATATTGATATTAATTCTGCTGGTTACAGAAGGCCAACTGAAGGATTCCATAGAAAAGGAAATGTAAAAGATTTAATCATGACTCACGGAGATATGGCCTCACATTCTCAGGTGCTAAATTTCCTAATAAATAAAGTCTCTAGAAAATGGGGGCGTAGCTCAATGGTAGAACACTTACCTAGCATGCATGATGCCCTGAGTTCAATCAAGCCCCTGTACTACCAAAAAACAAACAAAACCCAGCCCTCTAAAGACACTATGTTTTAAAATTATACAACATGGTTATACTGTGAAGAAAAACACCTGGGGCTGGAGCAGTGGCTCTGCAGTTACAGTGCTTGCCTGGCATGCACAAGTACGTGAGTTCAAACCCCAGCACCACATACACAACGAAGTGCTGGAGCAACGAAGGCCACGTGAAAAGCTAAAAAAAAAATTGATTCTGTCTTTCTCTATCTCTCTCTCACTGTCTCTCTCATTTTAAAAAAAGAAAAGAAAAAGAAACACCTATCTACAAATGAATGAAAAGAAACCCAAGTGTTCTATGTATGTTACATAAATGGGTGTTTGCACACTGAAAAACAACTTTCAGAGAAGATAAATAATAAATATTGTCATCAAAAGGTAATCTGGAAAAATGTATTAGTAGAAATATAGATTTAACTTCTTGACAATCATCTTCCGACAGATGTAATTTGCATACAATAAAATGTGCCTCTTGGAAGTCTGATAAATTGACAAAAGCACATACCCATGTGAGCACCACCCCAATTAAGGTATGTAACCAAAACTTCAATTACTTCAGAGTCAATCCCCTCACCCCAAGCAACCAGTGATTGATTTTTATGATAAAAGATTTGCCTATTCTTGAATTTTACATAAATAGATTCATTTATTATTACTCATTGCTATCTGGCTTCGTACTCTGTATAATGCTCTTCACAGTGGTATGCATCAACAATTTATTCCATCTTATTAATAAGTACTATTTCATCATGTACATATACCTCAATCTAGCAGGTGTGGCAGTGCACACCTGTAATCCTAGTGACTTGGGAGGCTGAGGCAGGTGGATTCCAAGTTCAAAGCCAGCCACAGTAATTTAGCAAGGCCCCAAACAACTTAGTGAGATCTTGTCTCAAAATAAAAAAATAAAAAGGGCTGGGGATATGGCTCAGTGGTACAGTCACTCTGGGTTCAATCCCCTGTACCACCCTCCATCCAAAATTGACTTTTATTTCTGGACTGTCTAACCTCTCTACATATATCATTATACCAATATCACAGTCTTGGTAACTGTAGCTTTATGTTTTGAAATCTGTTTAGTACTCCAATTTTCTCTCTTCCAAATCTGTTTGGTTCTTCTTCCTAAATTGCATCTGATTTTTAAGTTTGAAATTACTTTAACAATTTTTGTAAACACACTAATGCAAAGCCAGCTGAGATTTTAAATGGGGTTGTATTGAATCCACAGATTAATTTGGGAGAAATTCTTTCCTAACCAATTTTTGTCCCATTATCCCAGATGTGGAGCATCTATAGCATACAATATATAATTATGTACGACAACAAACTATTATAGAAAGTTAATATAAAAATATAAGTTCTAGCTTATGATTTCAAACTATTTTAATGTACCTGTGTCAATTTCATTGAAATAGTCACAGAATTGAAAATTTGGGACTCAATGAGTTTAACAGCTTTGTGTCTTCCAATACATAAGCATCTTTCCATTTATTTAGGTCTTATTTATCTTACCAATCTCTTGTACTTTCCAACGTATAGACCTTACACCTTTTTTGTTTTGCAACTGGGGCACAGTGAACCTAGGCCCACGAAAGGCAAGTGCTCTGATCTCTCTCTTTTTTTTAAACCCAGGCCCTCATGCATGACAGACAACCCCATTTTCTCATTTTGTAATGACCTAGTTTTTAACCATCAGTTGTTACTTACTTCTATTATTGAGAGATTTTTCCCCCCTGGTATCTTTTTAGAATTTTCCCCAATGAGGTTACAGAATACATACCTTGTATTCAATTCTCTTTAAAAAAGAATTTTTTTTTTTTTAAAAGAGAGAAGGACAGTGAGAGAGATAGAGACAGAAGACAGAATCAATTTTCATTGAGTTTTTCACATGGCCTTCATTGCTGACACTTAGTTGTGTATGTGGATGCTGGGGTTTGAACCTGTGTACCTGCACACGTTGAACAAGCACTGTACCCGCCAAGCCACTGCTCCAGCCCCTCAATTCTCTTAAATTTGAGACTTGTTTAAATGTCAGTTGTATGGTTTAGATATGAGGCATCCTCAAAAAACTCATGTGTGTAATCAAGCAAGAATGTTCAGAGGTGAAATGATTAAGTCATGAAAGCTTTAACTTAATCCACTGATATGGATTAACTGGGTAGTAACTGTAGGTAGGTGGGTATGGCTGGAGGAAGTAGTTCACTGGGGATATGTCTTTAGAGTTTATATTTTTCCCCTGGTACGCAGACTTCTGTCTGCTTCCTGGCTGTCATGTTCTGAGCTGCTTTCCTCTGCCACAACCTTCTGCCCTGAGGTTCTGCCTCTCCTTGGGCCTAGAGCTAGGGAGTCTGCCTACCACAAATTGAACCTCTGAAACCACAAGCCAAAATAAACTTTTCCTCCTTTTAAGTGGTTCTTGTCAGGTATTTTGAACACAATGACAATAAAAATTACTAAAACACTAGTAAATAATCACCTTGGTTTCAAGTGCATTGATGTTCTTCAAGCCTTCTATACCCTACTGATTTTCCATACTTCTTTCATGGACTACAAGGGAAGAATGTAATTTCAAGGGGAAAAATGATGCTGAAGTCTCCAATTATAATTTTGAATTTGTCTTTTTCTCTGTCACATTTTAACTTGTGTTTAGAAAATCTGTTATTAGGTGCACATGTATTTAGGCTAATTTTGACTTTTTGATAAGCATTATTCTATTATCATGAAAAACTCTTCTTTATCTCCAATATTTGTTATCTCAAATTCTACTTTCTGCAACATTAACACAGCATTCCAATTTCTGATGATTAACATTTCCATGGATCTCTTTTTCCATCTTTCTATTTTTACCCTATTAAGGTTTCTCAATTTAAAATGCAAATCTTCTTATCAGCATAAACTTAGGTCTTGCATTTTTTTTCTTTTCTTTTTTTTGGGGGGGGGGCAGGGATTGAACCCAGAGGCGCATTGATTGAACCACTGAGTCACATCCCCAGTCCTTTTTAGTTTGAAATAGGGTTTTTCTAAGTTCGTTAGGGCCTCACTAAGTTGTTGAGGCTGGTCTTGAACTTGTGATCCTCCTGACTCAGCCTCCCAAGCTGCTGGGATTACAGGTGTGTGCCACCGTGCCCAGCTTGGGTCTTCCTTTCTTGAATAAATTTCGACAAACTCTGTTTAACTGGTAATTATTAATATGATTGAGTTTAAAAATACTATCCTAGTTTTACTTTTTACCTTTTTCTCTTTCTGCATTCTTTTATGTTAGTGTTTCTTGGGAAATGAGTCGCATTTACCTACATTTTTATATACCTAGTAATTTTTCAATTAGATGCTCAACATCATGGATATCATATTAGTGGTCTAAACTTTGTTCTCTTTCTTTGTTCTGGTAGACAATCTACTATGTCATCCTGATTCTTTCCACACTTGTTTTTAAGTTTTGTTAAGTATGGGTCTAGATAAGCCTCTATTCTAGGGATGATTTAACTCTATTTTTAAGTTGTTTTCCTTCTGGGTTTCTTATCTGTCAAACTTAAAGACTGTAATGCAATACAGCCTACCTCCATTTTTAAACCCCCCCCCCCCCCCCGGCAATACACCTACCTCTTTCCAGAGACCCTTTCTGATACATGCCCATCTCTTTCCAGTGACTTCTACCTACGTACATACCTACATCTTTCTGGTCATACCCCCTCTCCCAGTCACCGCCTACTTCAACTCTATACCCACCTTTACCTTACCTTAGCCAACAGCATAGATTGTACCCCTGAGCTCCTCCAATTAGAGTGAAAGGCAGCATTATGTCAGATTGGAAATAAAACTCTTGGTTTTCCTGTTTCTGTGTTCATTTCTTTTCACCCTTCAGCTGAAGCAAATTTGGCCTTGCTCATCCAACTCTAACCATGTTTGTTTTATTGTGCGCTGGTTGTTTGTTTCCAACAATTTGGCATGCAACATGGGGCTCTGTAAGTCGCCTGGGGGCATCACAAGGCTCTCTCTCCCAAGAGGGGGCATTTACTACTGTCTGGTTACTGTGGCCTCAAGGGTGGGGAGTAGCAGTGGCTCCCAATGCAGATGAGACTCGGTTGAAGGTGAATGAGCTATCCAGGGAAGGGCACAAGCCAGAATCACAGATATCAAGTAATCTCGTGCACAAGCCAACAGTAGATCTTTTTCTTAAACTTGAAGGAAGAAAAAAATATTACCTTGGTGGTCTGGGGGAAATCCCGCAGGGCTTGATTTGAGTGGGTCTAAGATGTGTCTGGGACACAGGGCAAGTGCACAAACTCAATTCACAGTGCCAACAACTGGCCAGAAAAAGGAGCAGCAGCTCAGGGGAATTAAGAGGTTGTGTTGTAACAGAGGTTGCAACTAGGTTATTTTTCTTGGATTCAGAAACCCAGAATCATACCTGGAAGAAAATGGAATGGGAAACAAAAATTCTGCTACAGAGAAACAGGATGTCAGCAGGGGGAAAGGCACAGGAATCCCCTTACGTAGTCCTTTAGGCTACATGTTAAAATATTGGGAAGATAATCCTAACACAAAAATGAAGGAAAAGTCAAAGATGATAGGATATTGTTGCTTTACTCAGACTCAAGAACCTATTTTAAAAACATCAGTATACTGGCCAAGGTTTGGGGCACATGAGGATTTGATATGCCAATTACTAATAGAACATATAATAATAGGGAAGAACTAGAATATGCCATCTGTTGGAGAGAGGGACCTAAAGTCCTCCTTTCCCTTAAGATCAGCAAAAACAATGAAACTTTAAAAAAAAAATTAAATGGATGGGAGCCCCTAATTTGTCTTCCCCCACCATCCATTTCTAATCCAACTGAGGGGCAAAACCCATCTCTCACCCCCAGGAATGTTCCAGCAAAGGAGAAGAAACCAGAGCCAACTGCAGTGCCTTCGGTCCCTTCTCCAACTGCATGCCCTTTCTATCTAGATTAAAAACAGGAATCAGAACAATTCAAACAGGATATTCAAAAACTTCCCTTTTCCACAGGGAGAAAAGAAATCTGATTCCCTTTCATCCC
Organism: Aplodontia rufa; assembly: GCA_004027875.1. NCBI lineage: Eukaryota > Metazoa > Chordata > Mammalia > Rodentia > Aplodontiidae > Aplodontia > Aplodontia rufa. Next base: position 2,402 of record PVKS010004449.1, on the reverse strand, counting down.
TCTCCACCTTTTATCATTTACATGAGAAGGGTGCACCTGGATTTGTAAATGCCCCTCTCACTAGCTCAGCAGTAAGATGCTTAAAGCAGGAATTGAAACCTTTGTTAGAGGACCCAGATGGAGCAGCCAAACATTGAGACCAATTTTTCAGCCCTCAACTCTACCCATAGTCTATTTTAAGTATTTTAGTGGCTCAGCAGTTATGGCGCCTGCCTGGCATGCTAAAGTACGCCATGCGAGTTCGAACCCCAACACCATATACACAACAAAGTGCCTGAGGAATGAAAGTCACATGAAAAACTAAATAAAAATTGCTTCTTTCTCTCTCTCATTGTACCCTCTTTCTTAAAAAAAGAAAAAAAAAAAAAAAAAAAAGGACAATGATTAGGAGATCAGCAATGAGGACCGGGAATGGAACACCCAGAAGGATCCGGAGTTCCACTGGCTGAGGTAAAATATCCAGACGAAGAACCACTCTGGAATAATCACAATGCGGTACAAAGGAGACATATGAGCAACCTCAGAGATTTAATTACAAAAGGGATAAAACAGCCAGTCCCCTGGTCCCAAAAGTTAGTCAAAGCTTTTAAAGTATAACCAAGGGAAGAGATGAAGGGCCAACGGAATTTTCAAGCAGACCAGTGGAACAAATAAGTAAGTATTCTGGGTTAAATACTAATGACACCTTAGGGCAAGAAATGTTAAAAATACACTTTGGGGCTGGAGTGGTAGCTCAGCGGTTTCGGCGCTTGCCTGGCCAAGCATGAGGACCCGGGTTCAAACCCCAGCACCACGTACACAACTAAGTGTTGGAGCAACAAAGGCCATGTGAAAAACTAAATAAAGTCGTTTCTCTGTCTCCCTCACTGTCTCTCTCTCTTTAAAAAAAAAAAAAAATACACTTTGAACCTAATAGCTGGTCTGATATAACCAGAAAATTACAAAATCTAGACGACTGGAAATATAAATGTCTAGAGGAATTATTGAGAAACTCAATAGTCAGCTCCAGTGCTCCTGGAGAGGTGGTGTCCTTGGCAGTGCAACCCTCTCCACAGTTGCCAGAATGCACCTCCAAGGCTGCTCTGCTCCCCTCCCCATCTGCAAACCCACCATGAGGAAGGCTGAGAAGTCGTCCTTCAACCACAGCCTGGCCAAGTGGAAGCTCTTCATCAACAACGCAACCACCAGAGAGCTCCTGCAGTGCACCACTGCCAAGAGCTGGGGTTTGATCTTGCTCTTCTACCTAGTTTTTTATGGGTTCTTGGTTGCACTCTTCACATTCATGATGTGGGTTATGCTTCAGACTCTGAACTACAAGGTTCCAAAATACGGTGAACAGATTCCTAATCCAGGACTTTTGCTTTTTCCAAAACCAGTAACTGCGCTGGAATATACATTTAGTGTATCAGATCCAAGTTCCTATGAAGGGTACGTTAAAGACCTTAAGAAGTTTCTAAAATCATATTCTGTAGAACAGAATAATCTCAGAGCCTGTCCTGATGGGAGTACTTTTTGAACATAAGGGTCCAATTCATGCTGTGTGTGTCTGTTTCCTCTTTTCTTACTTCAAGAATGCAGTGGTATGAATGATCCTGTTTTTGGCTATTCCATAGGAAAACCATGCATTTTTGTGAAAATTAACAGAATGACTGCATTAAAGCCTAAAGGAGATCCAAGGATAGACTGTGTTCCAAAGGATGAAAACATAGTAACTGTAGAAATGTATCCTAATCTTTGAGCTTCCTGTACTATGGGGAAAAAACTCCATGTGGGACAACTGCAGCCATTAGTTGCTGTCCAGGTCATCTTTGGATCTAATAGTACCAGGAATGAAGTTAACAGTTGAGTGCAAAATTGATGGATAACCCAACCTAAAAAACCAGAATAATCATGACAAGTTTTGGGGACGAGCTGTGTTCAAATTGAAAGCACTTGCATAGTATGAGTAGGATGTCTCAACAGAATAAACATTGTGTTGTCTGCCTTCATTGTGCACCAGCTGGACCTGCCACTCTAGAATTATGAGACTTCCTTAGAGAAGGGTTGTGGTTCACGACCCTGGACTAACTTCATAATGTGCTTCCAAGGTCATCGGAAGTAACTGCCTGTTGCCTCTGCTGCCCTTTGAACCAGAGTACATCGGCCTGATAGGGACTGCAAACACATAGGATGGGGTCTCGCCTCTTTATATGGTTTAACTGTCAAGTGTCTAAAGCTTCATGTGCTGTACTATGTAAATATTTTACGGATTTAACACTGTTTAACTGTCATATTTTGATGCCAACAAAATTTGGTACCTGGACAACATCAAGTGACACAACAGTGTGTGGGGAGAAGTCTGTATGTGCAGAGGAAAAAGAAAATAAAAGTGGACTGAAAGTGTTTAAAAAAAAGGGGGGGGG